>JAWLRI010000086.1:4478018-4495319 GCA_034781795.1 Crypturellus tataupa
AGAGTGCTGCAAGATAAATTTAAAATGTATGTTTGCATGAGTATGCTACCGTGATGAGCTGTCCTTTCAATATTCAGATCAGACACATGAAAACAGAGCAAAGAATGTTAAAGTAATTAATTGCTCAATAGAAATATTTTGTTGTTGTTGTTATTTTGTGTAGCACTCCCAAAAATGTCCCAAAGGCAAATTCTAGTTTTCTTTTCTCTTTTCCAGCCATGCTCCTATTTTTCATTGAGGTATTCTTGGTTTGCCTTTTCTCTCCCTTGTTTGGGAACAAACCACTGGAACACTGTTAAGACCAGGCTAAACTTTCTGGCTTTATGGATATATAGCTATGGGACAGAAGATGGGCAACCCTTCCACAAAGGCAGAAAAGACATCCCTGGTAGCCATAAAGGGGCAAGTGGAACTCAGTGGGGCCAAATATATGAATAAAGTTTGTAGAAACTTAGCTTTATGTATTGAAGTATTTGGCACTACTGAGCTTTAAAGTAACATTAAACATAAATGGATATCAAAAATACATTTTCATTGCTGGTGCTTGTTTTAAACAGACCCTTAAAGATCTGGCTGAAAGCCTGAATTGTAAACATTCCTTAATTTTTTTACCATAAACCTGAAGATTTGGACCTAAAGCTGGGAACACAGGGAGGGGAGAAGGTAGGGGCAGGCTCCCCCTGCATTAACACATATGACACAGTCATGTACTCTGTTTTCAGCAGCTGACGTAAAGGAATTGGTTTTGGGCTTGTGACATTTCCCAAGCCAACTTTCAAAGAGTTATAGAGAAAGGAAAGTGAACTGGCTTCTGAATCAAATGATAGGAGCATCTCCAGCAAACTATGAACCTCACCCAGTAATGACAAGAACAGTTATGGCAGCATTTCCATTCCTAAGAGAAAAAGCAAACAGATTCCTCTTGGGAAACTGTTGTTCCAGGGTTTTCTTCTTTAGAAAGAAACAAGTCTATCAGGTTTAGACTTCTCCTGCAGAGGATTGAGGGGGTTTTCTGAGCTGTCTCCTATTCAAAGTGGCATTAAGGAGAAGTACACCTCAGATGATATTAGTAAGCATCAATTAGTACCTGACCGTGAGGTTTAAGCATCCGCTGTTAAGAGGTATAAATTAACCCACAATATGTCTATTTGTCCATGTAATTATTCAGGACTGCTTAAACATTGCTCACTGATATATAGTAACTTGTGCCCAGTTGGATTCTGTTTCTAGGAGAACAGCATTGATGTGAGATTTGGTAGACGTGATAAAGATACTATCAGATTGTCGTCTTGGACAGGGTTTTCATTTTTAAGGTAATGTATATTTTCTTTATACAGATTTCTTTCAAGAAGAACTACCGTCCTTTGCTTTTGCTTCGACTGCCAACCCTACAAGTGTTAGATGGAACTGCAGTAAACGCAGAAGAGAGGATGAGAGCTGACTACCAGACACTGGCACAAGTAAAACAAATGTTATAATCAAACTGCAAGACCAATATTCAGGTCATCTATGATGGGTGTCTAATGTAGTTACCACAGCATTAAAATAGTTTTTTTTCCTTTCTATATTGCTTCAGAGAGTCTATCTGAGGTTTTCTAGTCAGGAGGAAGACAAACCCCTGCTCCCTCTCTTCCTCTCAGAGCAATAACATATGATAGAGTCTTTCCATCACCCTGCCAAGCAGATGCCTCCTCTTTGGCTATCATGTTTCCTTCACTGAATTGCCTGTAATGGGCATTGCAATACAGACCAAACATATAGAATGTAAAAGGCTCATTAGATTCTCAGGCTTATCTGAGTGTAGATGGCACCATAGATCTTACAGTCCAGAAATGTGACATTTGCCCCCGGTAGTACCTTATATTTACCCTGAGGTTCCATGCACATCCTCATCTCCAGCAGAGTTCACCCTTAATGCGTATGCTTCGGAAGCTGCAACACTTTTGGATGGGCCCAGTCACAGATAGAAAGAAGTCCTGGGGAGAAATTCCATTTGCAGGTGGTTCTGATGAACCAAACCCCTGTGCATAGCAGATGCATACCAGTGTCACGAAAGTATGTCCATGCTGAACATAAAACTACATATTCAGAAATACCAATTCTTTCACAGGGAATAAAATAGGAAATCTGTTTTTGTGAACATCAAAAGAGTTTTCTGAACTCTTATCATCATGTTATTCCATAATGCGGTATCACAGTAATATTGCACAAAGGTTCTAAGCCAAGATTTCAAGGTGCAATATTCACCATTATCTGCTCTTTTTTCCCTTCACAAATGTGATTATTGCCAAATGTATTTGCATTTCTCTTCACGCTGATCAATGTTTTCATAATTTTTCTCAACAGTATTTTGATAATGCAATATCATCTTCTCTGGTCTTGAAAGATTTTGTATTGTCTGCATCCATTTAAAACACTGCTACAAAGATAGCAATTCTCATTTATTTCTTTGCCCATAAAGGTGTAGATTCATCTTAGCTCTCATTTCCATCCTGTTGAGAGTGGAGACATCTCCTAACTACTTGACATGCAGTTGCCTACCTTGAGCCGGCCAGTATTACCAGTCATCAGCTCGCACTTGTTCACTGCCATATTTCTGTCACTGCAGCTCCTTTTATGAGTTGGTGCTCCATGGACAAACTGCACTGTAATTCCCCTTCAGACCTTGCTCTGAAATTCTCCCTGATGATGAAAGCAAAAGAAAACTTGACAGTTGGGCATCTGCAGAGATCACTTTGTCACACTGACCAGTTTTATTTCTCTTTTTTTTTCTTGTGCTCACCCATCTGTCATGCTGTCTGCATTCATTGGGTGTGTTTCATCTCATTTTACAGTATAAACTTGCTGGAACAGAGACTTCTAGAGGATTCACTATCAGGTTTTCTAAATACAATAGTAATAATGACAGCAGCAGCTCTCCTAAGAGAAGAGGCTGAACCATCAGGAGCTTCCTACAGACAGAAGGTTCATTGTCTCTGGTTCTTTTTATCATTAAGATCCCACCAGCTGAAAGAGTTTTGTTGTCACTACAGCAGACCTTTGTTTTACTATGACTTCATGAAGCTTCTCCAGAGCTTTATTTGAGAAACAGAATTCTTTCCTGGCAGCTCAAGAGACTGTAGTGTGCATTTTAACCATCCATTTCCCTGGAAGGTTCAGTGGAGAGTAGTGAGGTGATCTAGAGTCGGCTCTCACCCTGTATCTTCCAAGCTCTTCAAGTCCTCTCTTCAAGTCTCGGAACACAATAACTATTCTTTATACATTTGAAACCTGAGTACTGAGGATGACTGGAAGCATGAGTGAGATCAGCTTTTTTTCCTCTCCTTGAGGTATGTTTTTCCTCAGACTCCTTTGCACTGTGCCTTGCAGAAGAAAAGCACTGCCAGGAGAAACCTGCACCATGATGCTTTGTTACTTTTCTGCCTCAGTTATCCCCTTAAACTTAGTGCCAAGAGGCTCTCACCATACCCAGCCATGTGTATGCTGTGGCTGAGCTGCAGCTTGCTGCACTGAATTTAATCTTTTTCCTAATATCTTATGCTCCCCAAATCTATGTGTTATATCCATATTGTATCCTTAGATATAAGTTCTTGTGACATAAACCTGTCATTGTATACTCTTTAGTGTGTTATATCCATATTGTATCCTTAGATATAAGTTCTTGTGACATAAACATGTCATTGTATACTCTTTAGTGTGTTATATCCATATTGTATCCTTAGACATAAGTTCTTGTGACATAAACATGTCATTGTATACTCTTTAGTATGATACCAGCTTTGAGGTACAACAGTAATTATTTAATGCCATTATTAGTGATATCTTCACTGGTTCGTCAATTCTAAATCTTAACGTTCATGGTTGGACACTGCCTAAATCAGATGGGTTCTGTATGGAAACATCATCCCTCAGAAATTTGCTTTCACAGATCGCTGTCTGGCCACATTAATGTCTCATTTTGCAGATTCAGGACCTTAGTAAGTCAGTGTCCTAGTGAAACACGTTTTGCCACTTGAAGCCACAATGCTTGTATACAAGAGTTCAAAGCACTTGTGGATTGAGTCATTTCATGTGTAAATGTTTTATTTCAAAACTGACCTGAACTTTTATTCATTGGACATCACTTAAATAAAAACCTGGCAGAATGCATAAAGGAGCAGAAGCCACGTTAAGACAATAGCTGTAGAGAAGTCTGTTTTATATTCAGGTTCAGTGAAGATGTTATACCTCATTAGCTACAACAGAACTGAGCCATTTTCTCATTAGATCATTCAAGTGAAACATCACAAAAGATTTTTCAAGTTTGTCAGTTGCATTTTAGTTGTGCTTTTTAAAGTGCTTGTTAGAAAGCAAGAATTGAAACCCTATGGTATTGTTTAAGTTTAAAAAGTGCTTTTGATGCTAAGCTTCAAAAGGGATTTTCCCAGCAGAAAGTAGGTTAGCATTTTATTTAGTACTACTTTAGGTTGACACCAAAGCACTCTGTACATAATATTTTCTTTTTTTCATTCTATTGATTAAATCTCTTTAAGGTTTTCACTGCTGAATTAGAGCTGGTTTACAGGAGGCAAATCAATGACCATTGTCACTGCACTGCACGCAGCCTTAACAGAATTAGCAAATCTGCAGCTAGGCACATAGCTTTGCATCGTTTGCTACGGGAAGTTGTGCTCACGTACTGAGACTTATGAACTACTAAACATATCTAAAGATTATAAAGATCCTTCCAAAGCTGAATTTTTATCAACCCCTTGCCAACTATCCACTGTAATTGGTTTACATATTGAAAAGTATTGTTTTCCATCTTTCTTTTCAGTAAAATCACCTCTAGTGCTTTACAGTAAGTTTGTTCCTGGAAATATTCACAATTTTGTTCAAGCACTTGAGTTTTGTAGCTAGTGATGCTTTTTAATGTAATTTTTGTAGCTTCTGTTTTTGTCCAACAACCCATCTAGAAAGTTCAATAGTAAATCTTAAGCCAATGAAAATAATTTAAACTACTAACTCTTTATTGACAAAAAAATCAGTAATTACTGTGTAATTACTACAAAACAATAACAAAAGACATTTCTATCATAAGGGCCAAGTTATTGAATGTTTGTTTTTGTTTTTCCTTATTTTATGAAGGAATTCCAAGTTGCAAACTCCCCAAAAGGCTGTGGACTTCCTGCAGGGGCAGCAAATTTTCCAAGAAGCACTCCTTTCAGAATAAAAAAAGTGAATCTGAATGAAAACTTAAACCATATCTTTGGCTCTGGTTTTACCTTTCATCACAAATTTGAAAAGCCTGTACTGACTGTGTCAAATAAAAGTAAGCATAAACAAACATTAAAAGTAAGCATAAATAAAATATTCCTTTCCAGAATACTTCATGTAATTAATACTCCCTCATGCTACATATTACATGGTCCATATAAAACAGTTTTAACAAGGGCATTTTGCTCTTCCCAGGGTGTTTTGCAAAACAGTCTGTAATTAACAAATTCTATTTACATTTAAAACAATGAATATCGGAGCAATTAAAAGTATTTTTTATTTTGCAATAGATTCACATGCCTGCAAGTTTCTAACACTTTCCACAGTTGGGAAATACATAACTTTTCAGGAGGAATAGATATATTTTCCAGGTGTTCTTCTCCTTAGTTTTTGATCTTCAGATCTTCAGACTCCGTCTAAATCACTGCTTGAAGAATTAGCCTTTCAGAGTTTTCAGAAGCCTTACTTTTTTTTTAATGATTTATTTGTATGTTAAGCAATTGGCAACAATTTTAATCTGTAAATTAAAATTTTAGGTGAGCTAAAAACTCTAAGGAAATGATGTAACCATCATTGTTCTGGCTAGGAAAATTAGGAGGAAGAAAAGGGGAATGAGTGGAATTCTTGATGATTAGTAGCTGAGTAAAACTGCGTAGGGAGAATATCCATGTGCATTTTGTATTGCAGATAAGTCTAAGAACCCAGGAATTATAACAAATAATCCTCGAGGCATGCATGCAGAAAGAGCTCTTTGGCAAACCAGAGGAGCAGCAGCTAATCCAAACCATTTGGCACATCACGGTGCTACTTCCCAAAGCACCCAGCTGCATCAGAACAGCAGGGAAAATAAAGGCAGGTGAGGATGCTCCTAGGCTGAACCAGTGCTTTTTGTTTTCTTGCTTCTGCATCCAGGTACTTCTCTTCCCTCTTTTGACTCGTGCAAAAAAAGATTGCTTTTCTTTCTCTAAGTGCCACCCATTTTTCTTCTCCTTAGTTTCCAGCTCAGTTTCCACCAAAAATGTGCTTTCTTCCCTTCTTCTGGTAAAACTCAATGCATCTAGAAAGACAAGAGGAGAAAACAACCTACAATTTTGTGATTAGAACAATGACTCTAAAATTGGGTCAGCTGTTTAACAGAAATAAGCTTGTATCACCCAAATCCCTGTTAATCCTATTCTTGCTATTACTGAGTGCCAGCAACAAAAATAGGCCAGTGTATGATAAAGTATTACACTAGTTTTTCTTATTGTATCAAATATTTATCTTCAATGAGGAAATAAACAAGTTTGATGCTATGATTTTTACATTTCCATCTTGATTAAAATCTACTGCCTGAAAATATTCCTTCAGAATCAGTTGTGTAGATCAGTGAGATGACTCTTTGTGAAATCAATATATATAGTTACTTTTTTTAACGGATTCAGTCACAAATGGGCATTTTTCTTAGGCATATTTCACATATTATTACACCTATAAACCATGGTATGAGCCTGTTCCTTGCTCGAAAACTGTGTTAAATAACTGTGAGTTTTATTCTTCCAATGAAAAAGAGACAGCTGTTTAAGGGTCTGTCCCCAATTATGTTTCTCACACATCCACCTACAATTGGTATTTCCATCTGCACAAAGCTGATAGGAATCCTCTGAAAGGGTAAAACACTTTGAGTCAGCCTTATTCTACAAGGTAGTACTATACTGATACACATATTACTGAAAAGACAGCACTGATCAGAGGAAGTGGCATTACTCACCAGGACTGATTTCCACAGGGAAAGTTCCCCCTAAACATAGATGGAGGCCGGGCTTTCTTCACTGAACTGAATTCTACCTTAACTGCATACTATCCAGGATACTTTTACAGGTACTGGGTGAGGTTTCACTCGTAAAGTGGGATTTTCTGGCTTAAAGCAGGATGTATGACTCTTTCCCCATGTTGTGAATTGAACACACACAAAAAAAAACACATGGACACCATGTATTTTTAAATAAGATAGGTGAGAAGCTGTAGCAAGAATTCTTTTACTAGGTATGTTTGCCTTTCTTCACATGCCACGTGTTCTTTCATCTCTTCCCATTTCTCCCAGCATGTTGTAATATTACAAAACTACATAAGGAGTCTGTGAGGTTCAAATTTAATTTTCCTTTTTATAAAATCCAGCACGCAAAAATTAGGAGAACATAACAAAGGCATCCAGATAGTCTTTAAAAGTTTTTGCCTGTGATTAAGCAATCCTAGTGATGCCATCCCAGATTAGATGAAGAGACGTTTTGGGACAAATTGGGGCTTTCTTTAACCTTGTCCCTCCTGGCATCACTTCAGGCAGTTTAAGCTATTCATGTATCCTAATTTTATGTTTCCTACCTTACTGTAGTCTTCTTTGAAGTATTATCTTCCTTGAGTTTTATGAGTTCAGAACACTCAGCCTGAGGATAGGTTTACCATCTTTTAGTGTTTTTGCATTTATTACTGATATTTGTGCATTAATTTCTATTTTAATTGAACTTCTTTTTAATAATAGGAAATTCATACAACCCTAAATAAGGGACCAAGCAAGAATGCTTTTATTCAGTTTTCATTATTTCAGGTGCATGGGATCTATCTTTAGTCTCTCTCGTTTTTTTCTTTTTTAAACTTCAGGGAAGATTCACTGCTGTATCAAAGCAAAAACACAACAGTAACCCTTTCATCTGTGCTGACACTTGCTTTGTATCACCAGAAAGTGCAAAGATACTAACCCATGCATCTGTTCCTTAATTTAAAATCACTGAATTTGTTTGTATTGTAACATGAATTCAAAAGGGACAATGACTCATGGAGGGAGGAAGAGCCAAGACCATAAAGTTTCATTTTTAAGGTTTCTTCCGATCTTCTGAAAATGTTTTTTTCAATGCCAAAGTTCTGTTGCATTTACTCCAGTGATATTCATGCAGTTAGGGGATGTTTTACGAGAGCTACAGTTCATTTACCAATGTGGATTTTAATTCACTGTTTCCAGTGTCTTGTGCTAGGGAGTCCTGGAACTGTTGTGTGAGTACTAGTGAATAATAGCTGTGGATGCCACAGGGTGATGGGCTGATGCACCAATATTAAGGCAGTTACCCTTTGGAGTCAGCAGAATCTTGCTGTCTATTCATGAGTCTTGAAGTCTATTCATGACCTATGTAATCGAAACATGATTTTGGTAATAACTTAGCTTTACTGCCACCTAATTTATTTGTGTAGTCTATATATAATGTATATATTTCTCTTAAAAGCTTAAAATTAGTATGTTTCTCCTCTTTTTGATCAGAAGGAGGAACAACCTGTACAGGAAGGCAAAGCTCTTGAAAGATACAGTTTCGTCTCATTCTGTTTCCTAAAGTAACAAATGGGTTTGCTTGAATTTTCTTAGATTTCTTAGAGCCCTGGAACAGGTTGCCCAGAGAGGCTGTGGAGGCTCCTTCTCTGGAGATCTTCCAATCCGCCTGGATACCACCCTGTGCCCCATGCTCTGGGTGTCCCTGCTGGAGCAGGGGGTTGAACTAGATGGTCTCTAAAGGTCCCTTCCAACCTCAACCATTCTGGGATTCTCTGATTATTCACTCTTTTAGAAAGCTCATTTATGTTTGGAGAAGGCACAAGAAAAGTAGTTTGAATCCCTACCTACCGTGCAAAACTGAACCTTGTTTTTGTCAGTGGAGTCCCTATGACAGTCCCCTGCTTGTAACAGAACTTCTTTTTGTTTGTTTATGTGTTTTGAATATTAAGATATTCCAGCCTTCAGCATGCCCATTTCTAATTATTGTAGTTGTAGATCATATCTCAGTAGACAGCAAGCTCCACCAAAAAGAGATGATCAAAAAGAGGTATTTGAACTGGAATGGAAACGCGTGTGTGCAAGAGTGCTGGCTTTTTACCCTGCAGTAGCACAAAGTAGTAGGGGATCACTACATCCATCACTCAGTTGTAGATGAGAGTGATAATGAGATCATGCATTATTATCTTATGGGGTTCTTTCAGGTCACGTTCTGGGACACAGGCTCCCTCACGCTGGGTCTGTACAGGTTTCATGCTGTGATTATGCAACTGGAGCGGCTTTGAAAGCTTTGAGTGTCTGGAGAAACCAGCAAGTTAAATTGGACAAAGTTAACAATGCAACAGGATGTTTATTAACTTCTAAAAGCATAGTACTCTGCTTGTCATTTGTGAAGCACACACTCACGTGGCGAATATGATACCTGATTTCAGTGGGATTGGAACTGGTGATGTGTTTGGGTCTTGCAGAGCCAGCAAAGCAATAACTACATGTTTATAAATCCAGTCCGAAGGGGCTTCAGTATCTGATCCTGATCTTCTTTGTGAATAACCACTTCATTAAAAAAAAAATATATTAAAATTCTTGAAAAGCACATGTGTGTACTAAAATATACGTTAAAATCTAAGCCTATGTATATTAGTGACAGAATTCCCTCAGCAAAGTCCTGATTTCATCCATGAATTGAGCATAATGAAGGTACAATAGCATCTGCCTTAACTATTAATGTCTTAACTTCCCTAAACTAATGTATATATTTTTTTAAGCAAAGTCTCTATGGTTTGACTTTTAATTGTTTCTTTTTTTTTACAGGAAGAAAGCCATTAGCATCTCCAAAGTGAATTTACCACAAGAGTCAATAAGATCTCTGAAAATGAGAGAACCTGCGAAAAATTCTTCCTAAGGATTGCTTCACAAACCTAAGTGGTGTTACAGGGGGGAGAATTTGGCCTTTGTCCTTGCATTTCCAATCACAGTACAAAAATGAATTATGAATGAATGAAACATGAATTAACTAATAAAATTCTTGAATTCAGTAAAGCAAGTGTCTATGCATGTAAAATATCTGAATCCTAAGGGACATGAAGAGATTCCTTTGGCTTGTTCTGTTTTCACTCACCTTATTATAATTTAGTAAACAAATTCCTGAATTTATTTGACAAGTAGTCTGCAGTCAATGTGATTTCTTCAGATTTCCACTGCTGAAATGGAAGTCAGAGTTTGATCTCTTGACTATATTCTTTACTGTATTTTTCTCTCAACAGCCTCATGATCTGAATTAATTTCAGTTTTAATACACTGGGGAAATATCATGGATCATGATACAATGAATTTGAATTTTCTTGTGAAGTTAAAGAAGAAAATTAGTAATGTGTATTGAATCAAGGTTTTACGCTGGTAAATTTATAATGTAGATTTTGTTTAGCTGTTCAGAAATGTACTTATAGGCTATAACAAAAATTGCCACTTGGTTATAATACATTTATTTACTATGTCCACGGGGACTTCATAGGTATATATGTATATGATCGTATATGTGTTTGTGTGTGCATGTATGAACAAATATGAACACTAAAAGTACATGTGAATGTAGATTATGGACCTCAATATTGCACTCATTTATAAAACAACAATTTTTAAATTTGTGTTTTTGTATGCCACAGGTATAAATGTCACTGGTATAAATGACCAAACTATCAACGTTCTTCTAGCTGCTTACTGTTGCTAAAACTGTAAGTATTTTAATGTTATTTAAATATTTTAAAAGTAAATGTTAGTAAGTTACCATATTACTCTTTAAATAAAAGTGCTTAAAAGATTTTAGAGTGCTATCTCTAATGTAAGAGCTTACTTCAGAGGCTTAATATATTTTTTATCACATTCACTTCACATATCAGGTCAAATTAAATGGCTACTGAAGTTATGGTGATTTTTTAATTTTGTAATTTGAGTTTGTATGGTTAATTTGGAAACAAACGTCATTTTCTGGGAATTACACGTGTAAGAAATAATTATGTTCATATTTTTGACCTGAAGGAGAAATCGGTGTTAGGTTATTTGCAAGTAGATGGCAGGCAGTAGGAGGAAGGCCTGTGAGCAGCCTGCAGAGAGGCTGTTTTGGTGATTCTCCTTCTCGTGCTGCGGTTTCTTTGTCTCGTGTGTGCTTTGCAGCACAGCCACGAGGTGTCTTTGTTGTACTGTGGATTTCCTAGACCAGGGCTATCAACGCATCTCAGCAGTATATAAGATAACAGGAACTGCTCTGGCTTCCTCCAGGTTAGTGTACATTTTTGCTAGTATAAGAGATCACGGTAAAACTTGAGATCCCCTCTTGCTTTTTACAAGACCAGGAAAGACCAGCAAAGTGCTGTAGACCTCAGTAAAGGTCTGTGAAGACAGCACAGCCTGTCACTCGTCTTTGATCAGATTATCTTTGATTTTAAATGAATGTTATGCCCTAACATCTTGGGAAATAGGTCTGAGGGTCACATTTCTTTTGCACAAAAAAAAGTGGATTTCATTGTGTCTAAAGGCTGCTACCTGCTAACAGAGAGGGTTGCCCATGGCAGGCCAGGTGGAAGGACTCCAAGAAGGACGTAGCAGTTGTGTTCAGGAGAGCGGTTTGACCTCTGCAGCAAGTCCACAGGAGAAGCTGCCCTTCCTGTAGACTCTAATGCACAACTCAGTGAATGCCAAATCAGAAATATGTGTGTACCCCCTCTAGCCTTCCTTCTCTGGACTTATCTGTGCTTGTGCATATTGTTTTTAATTATTATTATTTCCGTGTCTTTCAGGGATTTTAAATTCTGTCTTTGCCTATTGCCAGGATTTTTCTGAGTGTAAAATTTTGTAATGGAAGCATAATTCTGTTCTTGGAGATAACTGCACTCCATTAAAACACACTTTCAACATCTCTGGTTTTAGCAAAAAAAAAAAAATCCATTATGAGTAACAGTATAATTAAAGATCGTTAAATGGAGAAATATACAGGACACTGACATTACCTAGCTTTTAGAATAGCTCTCTTCATGTCTAGGACACATGAAGGTTTAGTATCATATATATCAATACCAGAAAATTAAAATCCAAGGAATTTCCTAAAATTTACCTGTCATCTCCCAAAATTAACTTGATATATTTAATAACATTTTGATTGCTTTTAATCCATGCTCCTTGTATGCAACTGTGAACATGATGACAGCGTGGCAGAAGGGGCTGCAGCAGAAAGGCCTTGAGATTGTCATCTTATACTTCTCTGGGGTAAAATTTGGGGATTGTTTTCCCCAACCATGGGGATATATGTTGGCATATGTTGGAATAGGGAGGGTGGTGGGAACCCTTCTCACCACAGCTGGAACTGTGTGTGTTTGTGACAAGCCCCTGTGCCGTGGCCGCTGCCATCAGACCAGGGCCAGCACAGGCCCAAATGGTCAAACGCTCCACAGACAGCTCAGCAGGAAAACTTTAATCAGGTTCCTGACAAGAAAAGGGATAAACCTGCCAGGAAAATCTCAGATGAGGATTTAAAGGCGAGCGGCAGAGACATGAGCAGTGCTGTGGCTGGATGCAGCCAGAATTGTCTGCATTTACTTATCGGTCTCTTCTGTGGGAAGGATCTCACTGGAAGCTTCTTCCGAGTATCCTTGTTGAATCTCATTCAGAGTGCTGTGAAGGGAACAGACTTGCCTCTGCATACAGCATGAGGGAACTGGGCCCAGGAAATTTTAATGGTGCCACAGCAGAGAATAGTTTTAATGCTATATATGCATTAAAATCGGTGGGACATTTTGCCTGAAAAAAAGAAGAATGCAGAAGTGGCCCTTAGTTTTATTATGGCTTCTGAGTCTAAAGAGCAGTGAAGCCTCTCTTTAGAATAAACACATTTTGCAGCCAGGCTTGTTACATACAGTCCGTGCAAAATACAAAATGAAAGCTTAGGGCCTGGAGAACAGAGACAGATCTGCTGCAGAGGCCTCACTTCTGTGACTGTCCCCTGGGCACAACTGTGAACGCAGGAGTCTGTCTGTTGCCTTGTTGTATAATTTTGCATAAAGTTGATGGTTAAGAAAAACAAAACTTGGAATCTCCCCATCTGTGTATGCACACAGGCATTTAAGAGGTACTGTACCATTTCAGTAGCTCTTATCTGTAAAGTGTCACTCTTTTCATCAACCATTTAATTCTTCTAAATGGATTTTGCTCTTCTTCCCATTAAGGGCTTCTCCATTGCCTTCACGAAACATTATTTGCATAAAAGGACCTAAATAATTGATAAGAGGATGTGAGCAAGAGCTAGCACGCATCTTGGTAGGGGTTTGCTGGTAATCCCAGCGAGTCTAACACGTAGCTCATAGCTTGTTTAATGGGATGGAAAGTGACAGGGTTTTCTTGTACCTCTGCTATAGAACTCATAGCTTCTGAATGACCTCCTTGTACTTAGCTGCTTTTCCTGTTGATCTCGCTGCTCTTTCCCTCCATTAACGGGAGGATTCTTCAAGGCAGTGATACCGTATGCTGCAATTTGTGTCCACGTACTCCATAAAATACTGCCGGATTGTGCCATCAAAGTCTGGGAGTAGCTTTCATTTACAAGTGTGTTTGATGTTGAAATTAAACCCGAGTTTCATCTTGGGCTTTGTTTGTTTGTTTGCTTTTTCTCCTTATTAAGACTTTTTGCTTGGAAAGACTCAACTGCAATTGTAATACTCAGAGCATGCAAATTAATTTTGGTAGTGTTCTGTAACAGAAGTGATGTACCGAAACTCTGCTGCATTTTAGATGCTTCCATTTAGTGAGATGACTGTCAAAATGAATATATCCGTTTCTGAAAGAGAAAAAAAAGACACACACAAGTAATATATCTTGTAAATAAAACATGCTTGACGGTTGTCTGAAAAATAATCCAAGAATAAATTAAAATCCAATAATTATTCTTCTAGAGCATTACAAAATTCTGAAGTGTGTATTTTAATGATAACAGCAATATTTGGAGAGTCAGGAAACAGCTGGAACGATTAGTATTTGTTTGGTGAGGGAGCTGTCTCAGCTGCCCTGACAAGCAAGCTGCCATTTTCAATGTAATCACTTTTGATTCTAAAGCATTTGCTTTGCTTTTAACTTTGCGCAAATCTCCCTTGATATTTCTCTTTTTAAGGTAAGATGTATTTCCATATGTCTGTAAAAGTTTCCCTCACAATTCAGCAAGCTGTTCAGAATGACTTTCCTTACTCTTGTTGGGCAATTTGTGAAATGAGGTTTCTTTGTTTATTAAGTGTACATGAGCATAATGTAGAACATACTTAATATCGTTAACCATTGCACAGATGTTCTTTGCTGAAAGGAGACTTAAAAGTTTCACTGATTTAATTAACCTTTCTTTTTTTTTCTCCCATTTATAAAGCAATTTATTAAGAACTTTTTCTATTCCTGATAAAATATGGTGTTCTATAGTATAAATATTTAATTTTAAAAAGAAATAGCTATCTGGGGAATAGGATTCCTCTTCCTATTGAAGAGGAATATTTTAGAATTATTAAATATATTTATTTATATATATAAGAATTACTTTTCTTAAAACCAAAACTATGAAAATAATAACCATGGTCCAGATATTTCTGTTCCTTCTGCCATTTTCTTTCTCCAGAACTGCGCCTGATATGTTTTGGAGAAAAGGTTTTCTTTGACAAAAGCTACTGCATGGCTTATTTTATTAACATCTCAATATTTTATTCCCCAAAATGTTTTATATGTGCTTGTTCAATCTCACAAAAAATAAAGAGCAAACAAATATATATCGGTAGCATTTTTAAATTTCAGTTCTTATTCCTTCCCGTCAATTTGGCTGAAAACAGGTATTTGCAAACACTGGTAGCCTAATTTCTTATGGCCTTTCATTTTTTATGAAGTGTTTTCAAAAGACTTCAATCAACCTTAATGGTGCGTTTTTAGTTAAGGAAACAGAATGGAGAGAAGTCAATTTAAGCTCCCCAATGAACAAGTGTGTACAGAGAAAAAGGCATAAATGGGTTTAGAAAACAGAGCCAGTACAAGCAAAATGCAGCGAGCAGAGCGCTCAGGGAAGCCAAGATATAATGGAAAGAGTAAAATACTGCAGAGCTTTTTAAACTATATACAATTGGAACAATGGGCTGGACCCAGACATCTATGTTAAACTGTTGGAAGATAGGTGAAAAGCAAGCGGCAATTCTGTAGCTGGGGCTGCTGAACGCCAGAATGGAAGGGCTTAAAGCCGAAGCAGATGAATGTAGGTAGTTTAGTAGGACAGAAATCAAGTCAAAATTGGCATGTTTCACTGTTTAATTCACCACGTGAAGAACTGTCTCCTGGCCTTCTGTATTAAAGGACTATTAGTACCAGCCTCTTTAATGAAACTACTTTTATGCCACCTCTGAAATAATAATACCTTTTTAGCACACCTATTTTTACCAAAATACTTTAAAAGCCCTGGGTAATTAAGTAACGTAGGCTCTGTGGGAATACATTATATAGCTACAAAAATATATAAATAGCAATACACCTGGGAAAGCTATTACCCAGTGATTGTTTAATTGGCTGCCATTATTTAAACATGACATTAATAATACATATAATGTATTTTTGCAAAGCATCACAACCTCCCTGGTAAAAGGGTAAGTACATAAATATTAAAAATCCAAAGACTAAAATAATTTAGTCCTGCCAAACCAGACTTACACACACTCCCAGTTGTCTGGGTCCGGTCGCCTATTTGAAACAAATGACTGTACAGTGTAGCAGCAATTATTACCCCTTGTCTCGTAGTGTATCAGTTTATACCTCTCTTTTCTGCATGCTTGCAGTTGAGTGCAGTTGTTTTCAATGTCTGCCTTACAATACGACTCAATCCATTCGGGTAGCTTAATGCAAAGATTTCGTGATGTACACAGGGGTGAGCAGCACTAAGGCAACGAACATCCTACTCATTATTCTTTTAACGGGAATGTCAACAAGAAGAGGAATTAGAGAGGAAATCGTTGTAACTCCAAAAGAACATCTGACTAACCACTACACATGACATGTTTTTTCCCTTTTTATCCTCTTCATGATCCATAAAGGAGGATTTTTCCAAAACAATTAATTTGGTTGCCAAACCCTTCTTAATTCTAAGGAGATTTAAAACTCATCTACTTGGAGTCTGGCTCATGGAGCTAGACCCACAACCGGATTACGCTACTCCATCATATGGCTGTTGTTAGCCCAGTTGCTCCTATATGGTACATAATTGGACTGTTTAAAAAAAAGAAAAAAAAAGACAAATAAACCCCCAAGTCTTCTTTACATTAAGCCTACTGACACCTCCAGCATTTTATTTTTTTGCATTAATTTCTCCTCAAATAAAAGCTCAGCCGTCTGAGAGGAAGTGAGTTTCAAATCAAACTTCTTCCAAGTAGCCTTGATAGAGAGTCCCCAAAATAAACATTTATGCTTTAGATTAGATCAGTGAATAGGCAGCAATGTGCACTCCAATCCCACAGCAAAATTCGAGGTTTAAGATAGTGCGTAACCTGCGTCGTCTTTGTGTCTCGTTTGGAGAGCATATGGCAAATTTCCACTTAGCGGGAATCTTGGTTTGCAAGGCGCGCTAAGTCCCGTGTTAATTCTTTTAATTATTCCCTGTGTTTGCACACAAGTACGTGTGTTGTTTTGTTTCCTTGGAGAGAATTAGTGACCTTAAAAAAGCCAAGAACGGCTTAAATCCATCTTCACCTCCTGGTAACACTGGCTCCGTGTTACAGGGTGCTCTTTTCTTTTCCCTGCCTGGGGTGCACAGGGTTTGTTCTCCGCTTGATCTTCCCACGTGAGGGCCAAGCTAGAGCCACCCCATAGATGGTGTCTCACCCCCTAGATGGTGTCTGTCCTGACAGCTGTGGTCTGGGTCCTCTGCCCATCCGAGCAGGAGACCTCCAGGATGGAAGGAATCCTCTTGGCCTCAGTGCACGCTTCCTGCCAGCAGGAACAGTGGAGGCCGTGGGAGAAAGAGGGAGGTACCAAAGCCTTGTCCTGCGGTGGCGTTGGAAGCAGTATCGGGTCCACGAGTTCAGACGTGCCACTGGATTCCTCAGCTGAAAAGTTGATCCTAAACCATACAGTATACATTCAGTTGCTTTTGGGGGGCTGCTTCATACCTCAATGTCCTCCCTCCTTCCTTCCTTCCTTCCTTCCTTCCTTCCTTCCTTCCTTCCTTCCTTCCTTCCTTCCTTCCTTCCTTCCTT
>JAWLRI010000086.1:4495419-4508615 GCA_034781795.1 Crypturellus tataupa
CTCTTTCTCTCTTTCTTTCTCTTTCTTTCTCTTTCTTTCTCTTTCTTTCCCTTCCTTCCTTCCTTCCTTCCTTCCTCCCTTCCTCCCTTCCTCCCTTCCTTCCCTTCCTTCCCTTCCTTCCCTTCCTTCCCTTCCTTTCTCTCTCTCTCTCTTTCTCTGTTTCTTTCTCTTTCTCTCTCTCTCTTTCTCTCTTTCATTCTCTTTCTCTTTCTTTCTCTCTTCCCTTTCTCTCTTTCTTTCTTTCTCTCATTTGTTCGTTCATTCGTTCATTTTTGTAATGTAAAGTAGCCGTGTAATTTGTATTAACTTTGTAAGCATCAACTACAGAAGCCCCCAATGGCAGCTGCATGCCCATCTCAGTGCAAAATCAGCAGCCATGTGCATTAATGGAAAGGTCTTATTTACTCCATGTATTAAAAATACATATACGTATATGTACATATAGAGAGAGATAAAACACACCGGTATGCATTAAAGCGACTGCTTTGCAGTTGTTCTTTGCCAGCATAATAGACTCCTGGCATGTTGTTTTGTGACCGCCGCTCAGCTCCCTAGACATTAATCTGATGATGTGCAAGTGTGATAACGAAGTTCCAGCTCGAGGGAATGACGCTCTGGCCCCGTGCGCGGCCGGGAGCGCGGGGCCGGCTGCCAGCGGCGCTTCTGCTGCCAGCCCTGCTGCACCCAGACAGATTGGCCGGGCAGTAAATGCGTGCCCTGATCTGGTAGCAGCTTTCTGGTTTAGCAAATCTGCAGCAGATCCCAAAATGAGAAATCTGTGCTCATTATCTGTCCCTTCACTCGTCCTGCTCCTTTCTAACCAGTTGTGGCTGGACAGGATATTGAGTGCACCAAATGCAGTCCCTTCTCTTTCTTTTTCCTTTCTTGTTGGTGTCTGTGCGCTGACCTTTTATCACTGTTATTCCAGGGTTAAATTTAAGCTGACTTCAAATGCAAATGAGTAACCTGGGATGACTCCAGAGCTGACTATGTAGTGTGCATCAATACTAGAAAAATACACGCCGCAATTATTTTGAAAGAAATAATGAAGGAAATACAAAAAGAAAAAAAATGGTGACAAAGTGGAGTTTTAAATGTAGCTTGTGTTGATCATTAGAAGACAGAATATAATATGAGTATGATATATATTGGCCTGAGAATCCCGTGTTCGTTCTGCAACCAGAAGGGTCAAATATTTTAAGCAGACTGCAAAAGGGATGCTGTTGTGTGTGAGTACCAATCACTCATATTTCTGCATACGATCTCTGCTTTTAACTACTACTGAATTATTTAAATTCATTTAACTGGCTAATATTTTGTGTTCTAGACAAATAGCTGTTTAAAGCTAAATAATTATTTTTAGCAAAGTTCTTTTAAACTGTTTGCTTCATAAACAAAATGCATTAGCATCAAAGTTTCACTTTTCCAGTTCTCAGCAAGTCAGGAGTCCACGTTGGTCCTGTCTAGCAAGTGCTGTCCTTGTCCCAGGGCAGGAGCCATCCCACAGGGCCCCTACCCTGACTGCTCTTCTATGGCTATTTTCATCCTTTCCATTTTTATGGCTCCTTTTTTTTTTTTTTAGCTTTCTTATACTTTCTCCTTTTCTGTTACTACACAGCCCAAGAATCTTCAGCAGATGAAGCTTTAAAAGAAAACACATGCACAGCGTAGCGCACAGCTTCCTAAACCACCCCACTACTTACAGTGGTATTCAGGATCTGTCAGTCTTCTTTGGGGGCAGTAATAACATTATAATGGGACTGGTGGACAAAAAACTGTCAAATTCTTTCCAAGACAATCTCCTGGGCTCATCAGCATAGGCAATCATGCCTTTCACTTCTAGAGTAATGGGAAGAATCTAAGCAATATCTTTTGATTTGAGTTGGACTTGAAAAATGACATAGCTGGGGGGCCTTATTTTAAATTCAACAAGACTGAAATGTAAAGTGCAATTTCCCATGCAGTCTGTGGAGAGAATGAGGCACTTGTCCCAGTTCTCTTAATTGTCTCTGATTGCTGTTTGTGTAGCACAGTCACTTCCTCATCTTCAAAATCACCTTCAAGGGCTCCAACATTTTTCACTTCACTGTTTTAAATCAAGACAGGCTAAACACCAGTCCATTCAACCGTTACAGCTCTTTTATGTTATTTATGTGGTTTATGCTATTAGGCTTTAAAATTTTGTTTATTTAATTGGCTCTAACAAGTACATAAGTAACAGCTTGGAGGACACATCAGTGGGACTCAGCACATGTTGATTAAGTTGTGCTTAACCTGACAGTTAATATTTTGTACCATTTTTCCAGCAGTTGTTGCTGTTATGGAAGAAGTGCTAATTTTCCAGAAATGTTTACAGCTTGATTATTACGTTGGTTCTTTATTCACGTGGCTGCATTATTTTGTTGGCGCAGCTCTGTGAGACGTGAAGTAGGGCTATTATTTTTACTCACAGCTCCTTTCTGTCTCTTGCAGTCATTTAGGCACATGTGTGGCATGACTCAGATGAGCAATTCTGCTTGCCTTCAATGAGACCCAGAAAAAAAGTTGTCCAGCATCAGAAGCGACCAGAGTGTTTCCTGTCTTCACTCAGGAAGGCGAACAAGAAACAGTAAAAATCATTGTCGTGTCTCACCGTATCTTCTCTGTTAAAGTCAATGTTTTTCATTCAAAAGAGAAGTCCTCCCAGGTAGGAGCCCTCACAACTCCTTCCTCTGTGTCCTGGAGCCTGAAGCAGCCACATATCTAAAGGAGGAAAAGGTCCAGGATACTGGAAACATCCCAAAAAGGTTGCAGGTGAGTGGGGCCAGAGAGGTCCTCAGGCCTCTAAAACAAAACAGCTATTTTGCTCTCTGAATGCAATATTAGAAGCTGGTGCTCCTATGCTAACCAAGATAGCAGAAGTCCAACTTAGCTTTTTACATCAAATTATTCATGAAAGTCAGCAGGAGTTAGAGATAAACTATTCATTTTGTGCATATCTAAGTGAAAAGAACTCTCGGGAGAGATCTTCACGGTCCTGCCAAGAAAACAAGTGGAAACGTTTTCAGAATGGGAGGAAGCATTTATAATTGAAATCGCCAAAAGTGTGTTTGGATTAGTTAATTCTACCAGAATAAAGACACCACCTTTCCTCAGGCGAGCGGGAGGCCCACAGGAGGACGCGAGGCTGGAAGGGCTGCTGGAAGCCTGGGTTAAAGTGGCACCATGGTGTCTCCATGCTCCAGATCCCAACATCATCCTCACCAAACCCGAGAGCACCCAGGAACACCTTAGTGTTCCCCTTTTTCCTTAGGTGCCAAGGTAACCCCAGGTTTTTTTGTACCGCTGAGCAGGGACGCAGCTAAAGCAAAGCCTTAGGCAGCCTCATCCTCACTCAAAGGGCTTCCAAACCCATGGGCTGAGTGTTGACTATTCCCCAGCCACGGAGGCAAAGGAAAGGGAGGGCAGGAGAGGAGCTTTGGGAGGAAGGAAACGCTCAGGAAAGGCAGATTAGAGCGAGGTTTGCAGGAGCTCACAACACTTGTACTTTCACCCCCCAAAAATGAGACTCCATTAAAGTCAATGGTGGTTTTTGACCATTTAAGTCACTTTATTTTTCCCTACAAAAGAAAAGTTAATGCTACACAAAACCTGTTTTTTTTTCTCTAAAGCCCCTAGTGTAGTGAGAGGGAAAGGGAATAAAAGATGATTTTAAAATGAAAGCTTTTGCTGTAAGTACAGCATTCAAAATGAAAAGTACTAACTGTTTTTCATTCTCTGTCTTTAATAACACGTTGAAGGGGGTTTTAGCAGTACACAGGTTTTAGCGACAGTGGGAATAAGTCAGGGTTAACTTGGCAGAAACCCCAAACCACACTTAGCTGTTCCCTATTGTAGCAGTGAACAAAGGTTTTATTAAGATCTTACCCCTCGTTGGGCCCAAGAGTCCCCTTTTCAACACAACAGGAGTTTTGAATCTTCAATTTGCAGCTCTGTGGAGGGGATTTATGTCCTCAGACTCAGAATGATGCCCAGTATTTGCCTGCATTTATTTCCAACTGTCTTCATCTATCTATGAGAAACGTAGATCTATGGGGGAAAAAAATGTATTTTAAATGTATCCAATGTGGGCACAAAATCAACACATGGAAAGCCTTGCAAACCCCCAAACTGAGATGCATCAGAGGAGGGGGGTGTAGTTCATGAAATCTTCATGCTATTACAGGAGCGATGGAAAATCAGAGCAAAAAAACCCTTCACTGAGAAAATCTTGCTCCCTGGTGCCTACTAGCTCAGGTGCTTCAGAAAATCATGTTATCAAGGGGAAAAGGAAAGGTGTCAGAACACACAGAGCCGCATTCGTGGGCCCTCTATGCTCGCAAGTCTTGGGGTGCCAGAGACCCCAAGTGTCCCCGGTAGCCGCGTACCCCGATGCAGGGCGCTTCCGAAAGGAGGAAACCCAACTTTTGTCCAAAGGACATAACAAACTGCTTGACTGTTACTTCAGGGCACGCGGAAGTGGCAGGAGGTCAGAAAGGACCCAAACTTCAACAAAATACGACAGGAATCGCCTCCGGTGTCCCATCTCCTCAGCAGCAGCCCTGCGTGGGATCAGACGGAGATCGCCTGGGCTGACTCCTCAAGATCCTGTGAACAGGCGGCAGCGGAGGCCGCCCGGGAGATTAAATACATCCCCGTGGGCAGGAAGGGAGATTTCCGAGGAAGCAGGAGCACCCGCCGTGCACGCTGTGCGAGCGTCTCCTGGCCCCGAGGCCACGGCCTCCCAGCCCAGTGTTATTAGGGCTTAGTTAACTCTTGAGCGCAGGAACTTGTGGGCACCCCCAGTATTGCCAATAGTCGCCCCTAAGGCAACCTGCTATTCCCCAGCAGATGTTCCCAGAACAGGCATCGAATAATCACTTTGAAAGAGTGTTTTATCCTGTGCAAAAGGTAAAAGGGGCAGCGTCCGTTTATAAACCGGAATCCAAACCACACTGACTTCGCACACAGTTATACCAAATTTAATCTTTTTTCAAAGCAAGCTGCAATTTCTCCACCTCTTGGCACAGAGCTGTGTTTCTAATTAGTGCTTCAGCAGCAGTAATTGCAAAGGAAGCCGGGGCTCTTCTGCCTCGAGAGGGCACCACGAGACAGTCAAAAAAAAAAAATACCACGAATGGAAGCAGATGAGCTTTGCCTCAGGCACTAAATATTCCTGCCAGGAGGATGTTTAATTACAGTAATTACCAATAATCACATGAGCACCAGGAGCTTCCTTTACCTTCCCTCCAAATAAAGGGTCTGCCGCATTAAAACCTCCGCTTCCTCCTGAACCCCTGGCCGGGTCACGCACATCCCCACGGGGACCTGGGGACCTGGATTCTCCGATACGGCTTTCTAGGGCCTTGGTGGGACTCCTGGTCAGCATGTTCCTCTCCAAAGCACAACCGCGCTGCCAGGAATCCCCCCCCTTTTCCAAATGGAAATTTTAGAAAGGGGCAGAAAGCCTTACATGCCACCAAGGCTTGTTCAGCAAGCGAAAGCCTGTCCTGAGTGTCACTACAACTGTTTTCTGCAACAACTCTGACCTAGTTGCAAGGCAGGAGCCGCCTGCGTGAAGCACGACGTGCTGGGGTTTGTTCAGCAATTAACGCTTTCTCTCCTACCGCCTGGCATCAGCAAACAGGCTGGCACTGCCCACTTTGCAGGGAAAAAGCTGAAGTTAACCGAGTCAGCAAAGGTGGCATCAAATCACATCTGTTTAAAGACAACAGTTTTTGTTGCTGTTTTATTTTAGCAGAACCGCCAGGCGGAGAGGAGCTTTCCTCGCCGCAGGGCCAATGCACTGGGACACGCTCAGCTCCATGGGGAGCTGGACTGGGAGCTGCACATCCGCAGCGCCCACATCGGGGAGCACAAACCCTCTCCCACCTCGCCGCGAAGAGCCCCTGCCCCAGCCCGTGCCAGCAGGGCAGGTAAGAGCGAACGCGTTAACTGCAATTAGCCCAAGTTGACTTTAGCAACATTCCTGCTTCCTCTCTTGGCTATATCCATGTTCTAACAGTGTTACTCTGTTGTACTCCTTCTTGACAAAACTAATTTTTGATGTTAGGGACAAATTTGCAACATGGAAACTCTAAGAAACCGAAGAAAACTCAACAACAAAAAAGTAAGTTTAAGAAGTCAGAAAACTTACTTTTTTACTTACAGCTAACTTTACTTACTTGCAGTTTATCTATTATCAGTGAGTTTGCATAAAGAAAGGAGGTTTGAGTTTAAATTTCTCAGTATTGGTGAGAAAAGCGGTTTGAGGACTTCTGACCTCTAAATGAGAAGAAAACAGGCTGCTTCCAGCACAAAGGAATATCCATTACTGAATCCCCAGAAGCCAGGATTATGCTCCCCATGTCCTTAATGCACTGTCTGAACCATCCATTATAGACCGGAAAATGTGGATCAAGGTATGGCCCAAAACAGCAAATCTTCCCAGTTGGTTTTAAATCGATGACTATCCGATGTGAACAGCAAAGGGAGGAAAGGAGACCATGAGCCCACCAGTCTGCTCCAAGAGACTTGTAAGTCCTTAAGTCACTTACCCTCAAAATAACAGGAAAACAATAGCGGCAGTGACAGAATTGGGCAGATTCAGGACATCTGGCAATCTGATGGAGTTACCAACCTGTGGCATTTCACAGCTGGCTTTTCTCTAGATTTTGCATACTGAAGCAGCAACGTGGATATTCTCCTTCCTCACCACGGTGAGTCAAGGGGGATTCAGAGAGCTCTGCTAGTTAGAAAAAACAACTTTGTAGAGAAGATATAAAATACAGGGGAAATTATGAATGTAAGCTATATAAGTACACAGAACATAAATGATTCATTTATCACCAAACGGCTTCCATTTACATGATTTCTTTTAGGCAGAATTCCTGTCACTAAGACAGAAATGTTGGCAAGATAAAATTTTAAGACTCACATTGTGATACACAATTAAATACAAGGAATTAAGTACCTGCAGTTCTTGTCTCTCTGTATAAACTTACAAAGCTAATAATTCCATGGACTGCTCTTGTCCCCATGTCAGATTTCTCATGGCAAGCCCAGCAACAGCCATGAAGATGATGGGGACTAGACAATCTCCAGAGGTCCCTTCCTATCTCCACCATTCAGTGACCCTCACAGTGCACCCAAAAGAGTCCACTTTTCAGAATGCATTTACACTTCCCTTTTTTTTCAGACCTAATGATTCCATTAAAAGCAATATAACTCCAGTAGGGTCAAAATGCAGAAGGGATAATACTTAAATCTCAAAATTGTACCACACCATTTTTAATCAGCCACACAAACTCAAGGAGGATTCCTGACTAATTATTTATTGGGCATTTGTGGTTGGAGACACTATTCTAAAGCCCATCTAGTGTTTTCCAAAGCTCAAAGTGGGGATTGTTATAGTGGGTTGTTACATTAATCACAGGAAATTATTCTAACACAAATACATAAAACAGAACACTGACTTTTTTCTGGGCTTGGGGGGCATTGTAATGCCTATCTGCTCCTTTCTAGGTATGTGACATGAAATCAAAAAGAAACAAAAATACAACTAGACACTTAGGAAAGATTTAGCCCAAAAAAGACACATTTTTAATCAAGGTAGACATGGCAATTCAAATAGACATACTCAGGAACAAAATTAATCTTTAGGCTGACATCATTTTTCATCTTGTAATTTCTTTTTTGTCTCTCAGTGTTGAGCTAGATTGTATTTCTGAGCATATTTGTGTTCGTGTAGTTCGCTTAGTAAATTAACAGATGGGAAAGGAGGTCCCCTGCATTTTGTTAATGCTAAAGCAATTTTCACTTCAAACCACGTTATTCTTAATCTTTGCTTTCTTGCCCACTTTTGCACATCAGATGTCCATAATTGCTACCCTCCAGACTGCAAATACAGCCTGTTTATTCCTCACATCCAAGACAGCAGCACAAGAATAAAGGTTGTCTAAGACGAGCATAATAGTTATTCACTGGAACAGTTCCCCAAGATCCAAATCTAGCAAAGCTTGTAAGCATGTATTTAACTTTAAACATGTGAGTTCTTCCATTGCCTTTAAAAGAATATGTTTTATGTCGAGGCTTCTGTGGAAATTCTCATACTTAAATTAGCACAGGCCAAAGTATTTCCTCAGATGGAGGTCTGACCAGCTGGCAAACTGAGCAGACCCTCTAGATGAAAGCAGCCCTCTTTGTCTTTCAGGAATTCAATTAATTCTCCTATCATTTCATACTGTAATGCACTCCTCAGACTCTGAACTTCAATTTAAGATTTAAAGTGGATGATACATGACATCCATATTAAGTGAAATTTCAGATATATGGTTCCGCTGGAAGTGGTTCCTTCTAACTAAATCACTCAGGAAAAGTCAGAATTTTCTGATAAGCATCTCAAATACTACAGCTTCTGTTCCGAGGAATATCTAAAAACTCATCATGCCCAGCTCTTGACAAAGAACAAGAATTCAATTCAAACTGAAAAGAGGCAGTGCTGGGAGAGGTTCTGACATTCAGAAAGGGTAGGAGGATAAAAGAGGGAGAAAAATGACAGTCTCTGTCTGCACCATTACTAAAATTAGATCATTTCTTTTGTTCTCCTGAACCTTCTGCTCTATTTGCTAGGAATCATATTAGCAATAGAAACTGTGAGAATCTGTCCAACCTCATTAGAGAAGTTGGACACAGAGAAATTATGAAAATCCTTTTTAGATTTACTTGCACATTACAAGAGAAAAAAAAAAGGCAGAGTTTTAGAACTCTGAAGGAGTAGATTAAAACCCATGTCAGAAAAACTGGCCATCAAACGAGCAAAGCTCAGTTAACAGAACTGCAGTACGCCAAGCACCAGCACAGACCAACGTGTGCTTTACCAATTATGTGTCTCTATATATTGCTTTACTGCTTAAGGCAGACTGGCACAGGCATAAACATAGACTTGTGCACCAGGTCTTCTCAAGAGCAACCAGTTCGCCCAAAACAATTCACTGTTGCCACCTACGAGAGCTCGGAAGGGCGAGTTTTGCTCCTGGAAAGTGTTTTGGTGCCAGCTCTTGTTCCAGAGCAGCGAATCTGTCCTCTCCCCTCGCACTGAGTCCTATGCACTAACTCTTGTGATTTTAGCAGATGCTAAACCAAGATACTGGACATTACTTGCAGCCAGACTGCACGTGGTTGGGTGTTCCAGGCCCCTAGCTGTTATCCTAGAAATGTATTTGTTTGTATGAAAAGTGGGAGATTCGTTAGCAGGTCTCATGGTCTGTGACACGGCAGGAGAAGGGGTGACTGGGGTGTGTTAGACACCACAGCTGAGCTCCACGGGACTGTGGGAATTTCTCCTGGTAATCCTCAAGCTGACTTCTTCCCTCACTTATGTCCCTATGAAGGGACGTAATTAGAAGCAGCAGGTAAACACTGATACCCTAAGTCAGGCACTCAAGGGATATTCCCTTCTCCCTCGGTGATAACATCAAGACTCCCTCTCTAGTCCAGTTTCCACAGAAGAGCAGAAAAGCCTTGTCCATACCCTCATAGTTATTTTTTTTTTTGATGGCCGGCCAGTGATACAGCTGTGAAACAAAACACAAAAACAGCAGCTCTGACCTGTTTTGTAGATGATGTTTCCTAATCATTAGCAATTAGTGAGCGCTGAAACATCTTCTGGAGACTTGGACTTCTCTGCTCCTGGGCTAAGTGTCTCACTTAGGTCTCTGAATTAAATCTTTGGGCCGAGCATATTTTCAAGTGGCAAAGTCGGATGCTGAAAGGCAGTAATCTGAACCAAGCCGTTAATAACTCGTGTGTGAGAATGTAACTGTTCTCAATTGGGTAGAGGATATAGTAGCCTGTGTGCAGACAGCATAAACTCTAACATTACCATAGTGACTACAGATTCTCCTTCAACTTTAGCAGTAAGAGGTTGTGCTGCTGCAGCAGAGTGTATCTTGCACACTATCTGTCTCCACTCATAAGCACAGAGTCTGCTTTGGCCACGCGGTGTGGAATAAACGACAACTGTGAAGTCTGCACGGCCGCAGAGCTGTTACACCCTGTCAGAATGAGGATACGGAATATCCCGTAGTCAATCCCGGGCTGTCACTTGGGATTCAAGCAGCCCACAAATCTGCAATCTGTAATTCTTTGTCCCCTTCTCCTCAGATCAGTGATGGATTCACAAAACACAGCAATTGGAAGAGACTTCCAAGCAAGTCTTTCCCAAAACATAAAATATTTAAATAGATTGTTTCCATAATCCTGAGGATTTAGGCTTTAACTGCAAGAAGAAAAAAAAAATGTAAATCTGGCTTTGTTAAGCAACAAGAATAATTTGGCTCACAGCTCGTGACTTGAAGGATGTCCTACACAAACTAAGAAAGGACAAAGGTATCTTCAAACTCACAAACTATATTCACCCTTCACTGGCAGCACTGCCAGAAGAACACAGTTCTTCTCATAAAATCCAAACCACATAATATAAAAAGCTAAACGGATAAGAAATACTTCTATAACGTTCTAGTGCTATAATAGTCAGATGGCAGCTATGAACTTGTTTGCAGTGTATGTTTAGCTATCATACAGGAACAGAAGCTGCCTGAGAGCTGAAACTTTAGTTGATAAAGCTCATTATAGGGATGACTTATGCTTAAAACTTTTAATGGTAGTTCAGAAATGTCATTAAAAGTCTTTGCCCACAGGAAAATATAGGCATGTTTCACACGTAGGAATGGGCTAGTATTTTTTTTTTGCAAAATAGAAGGATTTATTTTAAAGGGACAGTCATCCAGAAAGACGCAAGCTCCCCAGTATGCCGTGTCTCTCTGCCAGCCTAAGGCTGTATTGTCTAAAGGAATTACTTCCAAGGGAGCCACAGAAAAGCACTCCTGGATAACGCACACCCGGCTGTGCGGAGCTTTGCAGAAAGCTACACAGAGAAACAAAAGATGGGCTACGTATGGGGTGCAGAGCAAAAAGACTGAGTGAAAGGAAGAGTTGGATTTCACTGTAGTTCCTTCTGTTGCAGAATGCCAACACATCGCAAAATGAAAAAAAAAAAAGGAATAAATAAATAAATAAATTCCATGATCTGATTTGAAAGTAACTGGGTTTTTTTTGTTTTTCCCTAGTACTGTCTTTAAAAGAATAGTTTCCTACAAAGTCTGTCTTCCTTATCAATAAATACCATTAAGCATCCCTGCTTTTACTACTCTATACATCCCTGTATATAAAGATGCATTCCAAGGCAAAAATCACTTAAAATTATCTTTAAGAGGAGGAATCACAGTAAGAAAAATACTTGCTACTGCACACATCGTTCTAAAGAAAGTAAATACTGAAAATATGGAAATGCACAAGATATGATTTGGGAATTGAGGACTAGCTGCCCTTGCATAAACTAAAAAGAAGCAACCCAAAAACCAAGTCCCAACTCTGCAAATATCCTGTATGAATCTTTATTTTAGACAAATGAACAATGCCACTAATTTCTATGGTACTTTTCATGCGCCCACAGTTACACGTTGTGTGGTAATCTGCAAAAGCCTGCTGGAGGCTGGCTGAATTTACCGAAAATACTTGATTGTTAGGCTTATATTTTATACAACCAGGACAGCTCTTAGAACTCTTAAATTAATTAGTATGTTCCCTGTTCTAATAACTAGTTTGGGAGTTGCATTGCCTGAAATCGTGATCTTTTGTCTTTTTCTAAGAAAGACAGAAATCGTAGGAAATGAGCACAGGCAAGAAACCTTCTCTCACTTTTGAAATACAAGCTGCAGAGCTTGCCGAGAAGTAAAGCAGAGGTTCCCCTCTGCACTGTTATTTAGGATTTACATATTCCAGAACAGAACTGCCATCTTTACGAAATTATAACTGAATTGGTAAACTGAGACAGGATGAAACCCGTCAAACAAGAAGTAAAGACCTGCTGCAGACCTTCAGTGTATTGCACAGACAAGCTATTTGCCTTGGAATATCTCTAAGGCAAATAAATACTTAATTTTAATAGGATTGCAGAGACACATTTCAAGGAGAGGGTAAACAAACCTTAGTCAAGGATCTTGGAGAAACCAGACAGTTTATTTAAGATACTTGTATTTGTCTTCTAGTTGGCTGGACTCTAGTATAATTTGTACCATTGACCTTCATTTAAAAGAAAGATAAATCAGCATTTTTCTTTAGTAGTATTTCCAAGGTTTTACACTGGATACCTCAAGTTAAATGGCTTTTTATTATCTTTGAAGACTAAAGAGTAATACACCTACAGGAAAATGATGCTCCTGTTAAGAATTACATTGATCTCAGGAATTCCTTTAGTGTATCTAAAATTTAAGTGCATCATAGTGGGTTAATATTTACTATCCCTTTACATTTAAATGGTTATAAATGTTTCTAGGAATTTAAATGTTTTATATGATGTGGATATTAAGATAGATTCTGTATTCTGCTGATTACAGTATGCTGTAAATTTGAGTATTAGATATGGAAGGTATTAGACATGCTCCCTCTATTAAATATTGCCGATGTTCAATGTGCGTGATTCAACATGTATGTGGTGCTGCAGTATTTCAGAACTAAATTTCAATTTGCCAGCAAATATTTAGGGTTATTACTAAAAAATACCAAGGTTGTGTTTCCCTACCCTTGGGGCAAGAACCAATACTAAATAAATTATATACTAAATACTAAATAAGTTATAAATAAAGAATGACTATTAACATTCAAGGCTAGGGAAACTTTTAAACTAGGAGACCTTATTCTATTGTAACACTAACACCACAATGTTAGGCATATTAATGTTAAATTTTTAAATATACCAGAAAGTTAAGTCTCAATGTTACGTATTGTAAGAAGGGAACTACCTGATTTGGTTAGGATCACATTTCTGCTAATGTAACACTGTGGAAATAACAAAAATGTGATTAAATTTTCACAGCGACTAACAAAAAAGGTAAATAAGGGGCCTGGAGGAGGACAAAGCCGCTAGAACGGGCGATTCCCCAGTTCAGGGGGGACCCAAGACAGAACATGAAATTCTGCAGGAGGAGGAAGCACATTAAATACATTAATACACAGATAAATATCATTAATCAATGGTTTCCCAAGGCGAAGGCGGCTGCCCGCTCCGCCCGGCCGGGGCCGGGGCCGGGGCCATTTCCCCGCGGCCGCCCCGTCCC
>JAWLRI010000086.1:4508799-4539991 GCA_034781795.1 Crypturellus tataupa
AGCGCCCGCGGCCCGGGCAGCGCCCGCCCTCGCCCTCCCTTCCCCTCCGCAGTGAAAACACGGGCACGGCGCCTCTAATTGTGCTGGGTTGCCCTTCATATGTAAACGATTGGGGTAGAGGTTGCTGGGTTAATAAAAAAAAAAAAAGCAAAAGTTATTTTTTTTTGATATTTATTTATCCGTTTTTAAATGGGATGACCGCACTTCTGGTCAGGTGCAGCGGTTCCCTCAGGAAGGAGGTGGCGGCTGCTGATGGAGACGGCGCCTGAGCGGGAGGTTCACAGGAAGGTGCCCGGCCTCTCGGCCTCGCACCGTGGCGGTTGGTCCATAACGGTTATTTAGCGCCATGGGGGAGGACCGCCAGGTGAGTATTTTTAACATGAATGGCTTCCACAGCCAAGGTTTCCACACGGGTCCCCTTCTTGTGGTAAAACCACACTTAAACGGGGCATCATTGGCAGCGACAGAGGAGGATGTGCATTTGGGCAGGATTTGGTGCCTTCCCTGCAGATTTTTGCATGGACTTGAGCAGGGTTTGCCGTGGTACAATGCAGAACCCCCCAGTGTGGGTTGTGGGGTGAAGGCGGCACCGCGGCGGGAAGCCCTCAGCACTGGGTTCCCGGTTCGGGTAAGCGGGCGCGATGCCCAAGCCCGGGCGTCAGGAATGTGCGGCCAAGCCAGGAGCTGCAAACACGGCCCGTGTACCCGCGTTGCTAGGACGTGGCGCGGCGATACCGAGCCGGGCCCCTCTGAAGCGCTGGCAGCCAGGACAGTGTCGCTTCCACGTTCATTGAGCTCAAGTCGCGGGCTGCTGCTTTTATAAATAAACCCGCTTCTCTTTATGGTCCCCTTTTGGGTGCTGGGGTGTAGCCAAGCGGAGCTGCGCTGTTTATGTGCCTCGATCTGTTGTTTACGTGGAAACTGTTACAGGAAAGTTTTGCCAGCGTGCTGCTAGCAGTGAAAACCAACAAGCGGGAAGGCGAACAAGAGCTTGAAGTGAAAATAGCTCCTTTTAGAGAGAGGAGAAACTCACAGCTGCCAGAAAGCTGTTTTTAATGAAGAACGGTGCACATTTGGGTGTTATGTACCGTTTAAAACTCAACTGCATTTACCTACATAAATTCCACAGCATATAACTTCGTAGTAACTTGGTTTCATATATACACAGTTCTTTAAGCAGTGCTTTTTTTTATAAACAAAGTTTGGCCACATCGTGAAATTTTTTAGATTATATTTGAGAATTATTTTGGGTCGGGTGTGTCCTTGGTACATTCTCGAGTTCTTGAGCCAAGTACAACAAATTCCACTGTCCAGAGTCAGCACATGGAGCGCAGTGTTTGCCTTATGAGCAACTGTTGCCTCTTCCTTTGCTTTAAAAAAAAAAAAACATTCAATAGCTTGGAATGGAATGAGCAAAAGATCATTATGTTTTCAATTCCACTTTTCTACAAGTCCAAAAAAAAAAATGTATATGGGTAGTAGTAAAAGCGCCTGTAAGATCTCACTTTTCATTATGGACTATATTGACTTAGTAGACCCAAAAAGCAATTTTCCAAGCATGACAATGCATATGAATGACTGCTAATATCTCTCCTTTGCACCGTTTCTAGCTATATTCCAGGATGACCAGTATTTACCTGGAGTTGGTGATTGATGTCTGTTTAAATGTAAGGAGAAAATTGCGCGTCAAGGCACCTTGCAGCATTCAGCATTACAGAAGGAAGGAAGGGATGTTTCGTTCTTACTGTAGTAGCAGTACTGGTTAATAGGAGTTTGTTAGATTATACACGTCTATTAGAAGAAACACCAAATTTCAATCCTTACACATCTTCTAGTTGCATACCAACACCTTTTTTATTATGAATGAGTATTTTCACATTGTATTTATTATGTTTTTTCGCCCTTTGTCTAGAATATTTGTGCCTGTCATCCATAGGTGCTTGGTTTTGTCACTGGTAATATAAGATTGTGTTTTGACTGTCTAATGGCCTTCCTGCAACCATTATTTCTACATTGTGTGATCATCTGAGTGTGCATTGAATCTGATCTGTATTTGACACTGCTGATTTTGAAGATTTACAGCTGTCCTTTTTTTTTTTTTCAGTTTTCTGCTACAGTATATGCTGCTACAACTTGTAAATTTTGGTTTTTTATATATTTTTTTATATTTAACCAATTCTGGAGTGATAAACTGTTCTTGTGTGGTACAATAAGATCCTATTCTGTGACTAGTCTGTAAGGGAAGATGGTAAAAGTGCGGATGTACAAAAACAATTTTTAATACTTAAAATAATTTTTATAAGTCAGATATTTTGTAATTTGATTTGATTTTTCTAGGGACCCAAGTGTAGCTATATTTCTTGATTTTATGTGGATATTCAGCGAAATTAATGACTGTTCTTCTATTCAGCTCCTTGTATATGAGATGTTTAACAGGATTAATTGGAATTGAAGGTTCTTAGCAAGATGCAATTGGAATCAGGCTGGATGAAAAGCATTCTTGTATTAGGAAGATTTTCTTCTGTGGAAATGAATTGATTGCCATTTCCCAAGAATAGTTCGTGTGCTTTATTTGTTGCACAAAGCTTTAGATCATCAATACATTCTTTATTTTAAAATATTGTCTTATTTCCCCCCCCTTTTTTTTTTTCTTCCATTTTAGATGTTTGTTTAGTAGTTGTGTTCTAGGGAGGTATATAGATGCTTTAGGGTATTGTCAGCTAACATGTCAGAATTCCACTGTGACTTGGTAAATGAAAATAGGACAAAATAATTGTCTGCCTAAGTTTTCAATGCTAAATCTTGTAATATTGCCTTCTTTTTCTTTCTGTTCTCTTACAGGAAAAATGATACTCATCCAGCATTCCTGAGTGACAAGAATGGGTCCAGATGTACCCCTGCTGAATGATTACAAACAGGAGTTCTTCTTGAAGCGCTTTCCGCAGACTGTGCTGGGAGGTCCCCGCTTTAAATTAGGCTACTGTGCTCCTCCTTACATATATGTGAATCAGATTATTCTTTTCTTGACACCATGGGTTTTGGGAGGAGTAGGAACACTTTTGTACCAATTGGACATTATGAAAGACTATTACACTGCAGCACTTTCAGGAGGACTCATGTTTGTTACTGCACTTACTCTCCAAATGACAAATCTGTATGCAAAACAGAAGACAGTGACAGTAGAAAGAATGCAAATTCAGAATACCCTAACAGATGAAGATGAGTTTGAATTTTCCAGCTGTGTAGGTTCAGAGACAGTAAAATTCATTATTCCTGGCAAGAAGTATATAATCAACACTGTGTTTCATCCCCTTCTGGCAGGGGTATTGTGTGGTCTGGGAACTTGGTATTTGCTGCCCAACAGATTAACCTTGCTGTATAGTAACATTGGAGGAACTGTTGTCATCTTTGTATTTGGATGGGTGACAGTATGTATAGGAGAGTATTCATTAACTATAAATACCGCTACCGAAACAGCTACTTTCCAAGCACTGGATACGTATGAAATTACCGCACTCATGAGACCTTTCTATATTTTTGTTTTTATTGCAGTGGATCTTGCTCACAGGTAAACTTAATACACCATTTAGCTAATGAAATTAATGATTGTTCTGTATATTTTGGTATAAAGATGAAATGGTTGTTTTTTTCTGAGGAAAAGATATTTTGAAATTCTATTTAGTTATGGAAGTCAAAAAAAAAAAAAAACCCTGCAAGATAAAGATAGGCAATAGAAGTTGAAGCTCTGTTCTGTGTATAAAAAAGTTAATTTAAGTTTTATAGTATTCCACATAAGTTAGGAAGCCCTCAGCCGTTCTAAGTTACATACGGTTAAAATTATCTTCTGCAGTGTGTTATTCTACAAGAACATTTGCATAACATCCTTTTTGAAGGTATGTTCTCAAAAAAGGTTTTTCTGCCTGGGAACCATAGATCTGAACACTGCAGACTTTAGGAGCACTGGTTCTGAATCCAAATTTTATCCTTGATTATTTTTAATTTAATCTCTGTAGAATTAAAGTACAGGGAAAAACAAAAAAAAAAAAAGCATGGGTTCAGTGAGCGGGTAAGCAAATGTGTACCTTGTTATATGGATTTTGAACTTGTGTTTTTATATGTTTCTAAATATGCAATACACTAGAACTTTATCCATTTATGAGTGGAAGATTCCCATTTTTCAGCTGAATGTTTTAGCCAAAACATTTGCTGATTTTTTTTATTTTTTTTTTAAGCACAGTTTTTTTAGCTTTACTTCATGTGTTTCACCTTGTCGGTTGATACTTATTTTCACATGTACAAGTTTTATGCTTGGGATACTTAAATGCACTTTAAAAAAATGCATGTTTGATTTTACTAGTTTTGCACCTGGAGATACCTTTATTAATGTTTTACTCCTTCAGTTATGTGCTCCTTCAGTTATGAAGTGAGAATTACACACATGGTCTTGGATCCCAAAGTCTTCAATTTGTGAGAAGAAACTTCAGGAATTCCTAAAATTCCTGACAAAATTATTTTGAAAATTACTTCCTTGTATAGTAAGAAGAAAAGAGAAGCAAAATATCCTAATAGTCCGTCTTTTAAGTTAATTTTCTTCTCCATAAATAGTATATGACTTGCAGTTTATGCAGACGATAATACTGATCTTTGCATTTTTATAGAAAGATAAATACTTTTACGCACAAAAATGCATTTTGTATCCCTAAAGAGAGTTTATGTTCTGATGTACAGGCAACGCAGCAGTTCAGAATTAATTCTTACAACTTGTTTCTTGGGTTTACACAAATGTTGTGTTATTGTAGCTCTAAAATAACACCTTAGCGCTCTTCTGTTAATCAGATTGAGGTCTTGAGCCTCTGGACTCTTTTCTTGCCCTAGTGTTTCTTCAGTGTATTATAGCAATAGTATCAAAATAATTAGGATACTGAATTCATTTGGCTCATTTAGATAAAGACTTTCAATCTTTCGAGCAAAAAATCAGCTTGTGTTTTGATGTTCTAATTACTGTATTCCTGCCTCAAGCATAAACTGAAAAACCTTGGTACTTATTTTCATTTAAAGAAACAGCTGTTAAGTTTATGTAATGTTTATGCTTCTGGATTTACTGTATTAGTTAAACAAATACTCTTTCTATGTGTCAGCTATTTTTCCTTCAAAGCAATCAAATACATTTCTTCTCTTATCTAGGTTTGCTGTCAACACGCCTGTTCTAGAACAGACGAACCAGATTTTGCACATTGTGTTTCTTTTTCTGCCAGTCTTATGGGCAATGGGAATTCTGCCCCCACTTGATGCACTTTTTCTATGGGGAATGGAACAACTGTTGGAGTTTGGACTAGGAGGTTCACCTCTGTCAAGTAACACAAAGTAAATTTTGTTTATATAATGATGAAATATATCAGTAGCGTTGGTGACCTTTTTCTTTTCAAGCAAATCTTTTTTATTTTCTCCTTCACAGGTTATTAGTAATGTTTCTCATTTCTGCTGGAACAGCAATAGCATCGTATTTCATTCCCAGCACTCTCGGTGTGATCCTCTTCATGACTGGATGTGGGTTCATACTGAGTCTTAACCTAAGCGAGATTGCTCTTGCCTTCAAACACACCCTGATCGGCCACTTAGCCTCCAGCAAGTCTAAAAATATGCACAGAGGTCTTAGAACACAGTTTGGGTGGCGGGAATTCATTTTTTATTTGACTGTGCTGACATTCGCTCTCCTAGAAGCCAGCCTGCTGCATCACTTTGCTGGGTTTTCATCTTTTTCCAAAGGCAGTCCTCAGGCTATAGCAAGTTACGTTCTGATGCTATTACTCGTAATTATGTGGATCCTTAGAGAGATTCAGAGAGTGTACTTGTGTGGAGTCTTCCGAAACCCCCTTTACCCAAAGGATATCAGAACTGTGACTGTGTTCATGGAGAAGCAAAGAAGGCTAATGAAAGTTGGTGTTGTCAGGAGGATTTTACTAACACTAGGTAGGAATACCCACTATCTGTTGTTTGTTAGATGATGATTATAGGAAAATTGAAAGCAAACTAGAATTGCTCTATGTGCAAGGTTCTGTGAATGAGCTAAGACATAGGAAATAGTTAGAAATATTCATTGATGTTGGGCTGAATCACATTGAGGTCAAAATTACTGCCTCAGAATATTTGAAAATGATCAGTGATAGGGCCAGCCTAAAAGGCTGAGCTTTAAAAAGTCCAGCTTAAAAATCAAGGCCTTCACAAGAATTTTAGTTATAACATCAATATTCACCTTTGAGAAATTGCTGTTGTAGAAAGAGTAACAAATGTGAGAGTCTTCAAGTTGGTTAATTATTAGGTTCTTTTAGCTTCCTAGGAAAGGGCCCACTCTCATTTCTGGTAAAGTTGGTGACAGATTTGTTTACTGTGGGGGAACCAAAGTTTGATATAAATTAAGTTAATATCATAAAGGTTTGGCAATGGTTTTCCTATGTTAATTTTGCTTATTTGAGTATTTCCATTATTTTTAGGGAAACTTAAATTTCCAATGGTTAAACATGGACATAAAAGTTTGTCTCTTTGGTCATTAGTGCAAATGTGCTATTTAATTTTAATATTCCAGAGGTATTGTAGGAAGAGGAATTTGCAGTAATTACTAGATTGGAAGAGTGCTCTTTTTATGTTCAGATTTCTGTTCTGCACTGCTTACCTCTGTAGACTTTAATTATTTTTTTTGTAAAGAAATTGATGAATATTTTATTTCAATTACAGTGTGTCCATTTGCTATGCTAGCGTTCCTGTCACTTGACTGCTCCCTACAAAATCTTCACTCTGTGTCTGTTTCCATTGGATTCACAAGAATATTTAGAATGGTAATTTGAATTTTAAATATGCTACTCAGCCTAAGATGTTTTTGCTTGTACATGATTTAAGCATTAAAGTGGCTTGGACGAAATACTCCAGGTCAAAAAACCTAAGAAAATATATAAATGTTTTTAAATATATGTCTAACATACCTTTCTCTTAGGTCTGGCAGAATACAGAGAATGCTCTGCTGGACATAGTGGTTGTGTCAGTAACACAAATATTGGTGTTTAATCCAGACACGTGGTGGAACAGGAGCCTCAATACAGGAATCAGACTCTTGCTGGTAATTGCCATCATGCAGATTTAAGCAGATAGTTGTTCTTCAAATTTTTATTTGCCGTATGCGTCTCAGTACACAATTGGATCTGGGATCTAGTAAATCAAGACTAAAATTGTAACTGAGACATTATTTTAATATCAGTTGATGATAATCTTACTGTATTTCTTCTGTCCAGATAGTCAGCTTTAGTAGTGCTGGATGTGATTAGGCACAGATTCCAAATAAATATGTGCTCGTTTTGTCTTGCAGGTCGGTATCCTACGGGATCGACTGCTCCAGTTTGTCTCAAAACTGCAGTTTGCCGTAGCCATTCTTCTGACATCATGGACAGAGAAAAAACAGCGCCGGAAATCCACGGCCACCTTAATCACCCTCAACGTGGTTTTCTTCCCCATCCTGGTGACCTTCGTCGCTGTCTCTGCGCTCCTGTCCTCTCCACTGCTGCCGCTCTTCACGCTCCCGATCTTCCTGATAGGCTTCCCGAGGCCTGTCCGGAGCTGGCCGGGACCCGTGGGGGCCACAGCGTGCGTTTGCGCTGACACCGTCTACTACCAGCAGCTGGTTCCGAGCCTGGCCGTTGCTCTGCAGTCGGCGTTAGCAGCTGGAAGCCTGGGTGAGTGCACTAACAACTCCATAGGGGAGTGCAGTTAAATGCTTTAAGAAATGGTGCTTTACTGTAAAATAAGAAAATTGCATCATTGGATTTAAATCAAGTTTCACAACATAGGTTATATGTAATATTCGGAGATCACACCCATGAGGAAAAAGTCATCCATCTTTCCCTGTGTTATGGTCTGTATTGTTTTTTTTCCTTTAAAAATAAGGAGAAACAAAATCTCTACTGAACAAGTCCAGGTGATACGGATTCATTCCACCTGGTTCTAGGCAATAAATTGAGGTCCCTTCAGCACGCAAGCATCCTGGCTGCCTCTTCACAGAGAGGAGCCAGTGAGAAGGAGGGGGTCTCAGACTGTGCTCCGTGAGTGTGAATGTATCTCGTTCACCCTGCAGTGTCCCTCCTCAGGGACCAGCAGGTGAATTTTACTGATCCGGGGTGTGTTAATTAGGTAGAATGAATCTGAACTGATGGTTGTAGCCTAAGCAGCAGTAAATAATTGAGAGCAGAAAGCGTTGATGAGGCTTCATGGCACATCTTTGGCAGCAGGTAGGTTAGAGTTGTAGTGGCACGTTTTGCTCTTAAAAGCTGCAGAAGGCATCATCACGGGTATTTTTACTAAATTATATAAACAGAAATGATTGAATACTGAGTCCTTTTCCTAGCTGGTGACACAGTTAACTGCGAAAATTGCACTCGATATCTGTAGAAATCGATCAAGATGACACTGCTTTTTGACAAGAGGCAAATATTTACATAAGCCTTGTACAAAATGGCTTATGACTATTTAAAGACAGTGGAAATGAACTGTAATCAGTCTTTTTATTGAAGAGGAAATCCAGACACTTTATTAGGGAATGTTTTCTGCAGTTTTGGTACTGGTGAGGAAGTATTAAACATGGAAAACTTGGAAGCTTCTTTCCATTAAGGGAAAAAGAAACTCCACTTTGCCTACTGCATCAGTCAAAAATGTGTGTAGGGGTGTGCGTCTAAGTATACATATACATTTATATATTTTTTTCCCAGTCACTATTTTGCCCATGTTGTGGCATTTATGCCTCAGATTAAATGATCCAAAGCACTAATCTTGGAATAAAATGGTCATCTTTTTAATGGAAAAATCTGTGAATGAATGTCTTAAGCAAGAAGTAACTTTATGTTTTCAGATGAGCTAAGAGTGAAAAAGTAGCACTTTGAGTGTCTCTATTTTAATTTAAAATCATGCTCATTTCTCTGTAAACGTGTTTTAGTAGCTTTGATAGAAGAAAATTAAAATCTTGTAAAATGTTAGCAAGAAAGTGCACTTCATTAGCTCAGTGGGACAGAAAAGGTTGCTTAAATTTTAACTATAGCCTAATGGTTGGTTTCATTGATTTCATCTTACAGGGTTTTAAAATTGAAATTCTCTGTGCACCTGAGTGATCACTGGACATGAGTGAGATTAGAAGCAAGTCTAATCAGACAGCAGCAAATGTCCCTGTCCGTGCTCAGAAGTAGTGGCCTTATATTGGGGGAGATGAAAATAGGCAATAACTTAATGACAGTAAAAAGAGCAATTGCAAGAAATTTGGCATTGTTCTTTTTACAGAAATCATAAGAGGAAAAATGTCATATGTCAGCTTTTCAGAGACAGAATTATATTTTCAAGAGCCAGTTTGCAGACACGTTCTGTAAGAATCTAGTGAGCCATTTTTACCATTTTTTTTAGCCATTTTTCCCCATTAACTTTGATGTCAATGAAAAAATGTTGTATGTAGGTGAATTCTTTAGTTGGCATGTAGGAAAAAAATGATACCAAAGTATAACCAGACTATAACCTTTTTTTTTGTCCTGTGACTAGGTCTCTCTCTGCCCGGATCACACTACCTGTGCCGTTTTCAGGACAGACTCATGTGGATATTGGTGCTAGAAAGGGGCTTCACTTACTGTTGTGTTAATATTAAGGTAACTAATTATCTGATACTACTTAGTCTTGCAGCTCACCTGCTCTTTCATATTCTTTTAAAGTCATGTAAACCACACAGATTATTTAGGAAAACTAAGAAGTCACAAACAAGTCAAGATGAATAGAGGGTGTGATTTTGTTTTATTTTGTTTTGTTTTGTTTTATTGTCTAGCTTTGTGACATAACACTTTAATAAGCTGGCTAAGCCAAATCTCTATGAAGCAACTTTGTTGTTTGACTGTTTTCAAGACAGTTACCAGTCTGTGCTGAATACTGTAGTAAATGCTTTGTTAGTGATACTCATCTCTGGTTAAACTTGTAGATAACTTAGTTCTGGAAATAACAACAAGAGAGTGTATCTTTATTTATAACCAGAAAAATCTTGTTACAAGAAAATAGCTCGTAAGATTATGTACTGATTAAGACTAAAATGAAATTGTTTTCCTTTATACTTCAGGGATTGGAATTGCAGGAAACGTCCTGTCATGCTGCTGAAGCTCACAGAGTTGATGAGATTTTTGAAATGGCCTTCGAACATCAGGAGCACACAAAGATTGTCTCCCTTAATCACCATTTTGGAAACATTTTGACTCCTTGTACGGTTCTACCTGTGAGGCTGTATTCAGATGCCAGAAGCGTGTTGTCTGGGATAATTGACTCTCATGAAAATTTAAAGCATCTGAAAGATGATTTCATTAAAGTGCTCGTATGGATGCTTGTTCAGTATTGCTATAAGAAATCAAAGAAGTGGGAAAGCCTGGAGATTGCAGAAAAGAACAAAAAAGGATCATTTCCAGAAAATCCACGTAGCAGTGCAGTGGAAAGATCGAAGCCTCTGAGGGACGACGACAGCTTTAGTGTTGATACAATCGAGGATTGGACCGATGATAGTGACATTTTTGGTCTTGAACCCAGTGGCAGAGGGAGAGACAGAAAAGAAACTGGACAACTGGTAATGACACCAAAGACACATTTGTCTATCCCAGGGTCTGTAGAAACCCAGAATCAGGATGTCCTACAAGAAATGTCGGCAGAAGATAAATTATACAGGGCAGTTGTGCTTGGACTGCCTGCTGTAGACAAAGGAAAACAGCGAGAAGCTCTACCTCTGGTTGAGTTTAGTTGCTCCTACTCGGAGCTGTTGAGCATCCCGGCAGAGTGGAGAACAGCCCCGGTCCCGATTTCCAAAGTGCAAGAGATGAGGCAGCGGTTTCCGGAGGACTGGTACTGCTTCATTCTGAGTCAGCTGGACTTCTTCCATCTGAAAGAGAAGCCTTCCAATTTACTTGAAGACCTTATGAAGGATAAAGCCTTGAAAGATCTATACATCCACGGCGTCTTGTCGTGCTGTTTTGGTCTCTTCGGACTGGAGAACACGGTGCCTGCCCCTAGCCACGTGTTCAGAGCCTACACCGGTGGGATCCCCTGGTCTGTGGGCTTGGACTGGCTAACCAGCAAACCAGAGCTATTCCAGCTCGCGTTGAAAGCATTCAGGTAGAGGAAGAAAGTTCCCTGAGATTGTAAAAATTACATAGAGGATGGTGGTGGTTGTGTTGAAAACAGTTATAGCTTCACAAAATGTTCATTTTCAAACCCTGCAATTGAAAGATACCTGGATCTTCTTTCTGCAGCTTCTTTCTGCATAAATAATACTGTCTATAGCCTCAGGTCATGAAGGTTGTGATAGGAAGGAGACCTCTTCCTCCTTCCCTTCTCTGCTGGAAATTCCCTGGAAAAATGATCCATTGATCATTGTCCAAATCATGGGCGATGGGATTTTGTTTTGCTTTTTTATCATTATCAGGCAGTTGTACCCATGTTTGAGGTGAATTAAAGATGTTTAAGCAAATCTCTTCTTATAGCACATTTCAGTGAGCTGAAAGCATGTTCATAACTAACGTCTGGTGACTAAAGCGATAAGGAGCAACTTAAAATTTGCTACTGGTTTATAACACTTGATGGTATTCCTGACTTTTGTAACTCGGGGAGTTTCTTTCTTGTATGTCCTGCAGCAGTGCCTACAGTGTGGATTTCTGTGCCTTTCAGATACACTTTCAAACTTATGGTTGACAAAGCAAGTCTGGGGCCAGTAGAGGACTTCAAAGAGCTAGTGAACTGTCTGGAAGAGTATGAGAACGACTGGTACATCGGGCTGGTGTCGGATCACGAGTGGCAGCAAGCAGTTCTCCAGGAGAAGCCATACCTTTTTTCTCTGGGACATGATCCAAACATGGTAAGGAAAGAATTGCCAGTAAGTAAGAGCAGAGTTTGTTTTTCTTTTTTGCTGCTTGAATTTTATTTTGCTGTCTCCCAAAACCTGACTGTGCAGCCAAAGGTCATGTTTGTGCGGGACAGGAGCTCGCATCGCTGTTGCTGGAAATCGTAAGGCAACTGTTTGAGATGTGGCAATGTTTGCTGATTGTTTTTTGATGCAAGTATTGATCCAAGAAGACTTGTTGAACATTTTGCTGTTCATAAATGTACGCAACACCACAGACTGGTGGTGTCTGCTCAGCACACGTGGTGTTAATTGAGGGCTGCGTGTTTGCTCTTTCGGCTGTAGTCAGCTTCCTTTATTGCTGCTGAGTGTTTACAGGGCCAATTTTCTTAAAATGTCGGGTCCCAAAGCTCCACTTGGTGCTTTGCAACTGAAATGCCTGTTTATCTTTTTGGAGAACGTACTGAACATTTTGATCTCTTTGTTTTCAAAGGGAATTTACACTGGGCGAGTGCTCACGCTTCAGGAGTTGTTAGTCCAAGTGGGAAAGCTGAATGACGAGGCGGTGCGAGGCCAGTGGGCAAACCTGTCCTGGGAGCTGCTGTACGCTACCAACGACGACGAGGAGCGCTACAGCATCCAGGCGCACCCCGTGCTGCTCCGCAACCTCACGGTGCAGGCGGCCGAGCCGCCGCTCGGCTACCCCGTGTACTCATCCGAGCTCCTGCACGTGCCTCTGCTCTAGACCCTCGGTAGCTCTTTGTTTGTTTTCTTTTTTTTTTGTAATTGTCATTTGCATGTTGAGCAAATGTTCATGCCACGTTTGTACGCGACAAATAAGACTTGACTCGCAGAATGGCGTTGGGTGGCAGTGCCAAACCAGCCTAAGGAATTTGCACAGAACTGGTGCTAGCCTGAACCTCGAGCAGGCAGGAAGCTTTGAACTGGGTTTTCTTGGTGCTGGGACATTGGAGACAGGGTTCCGTGCCCTGTGTGGCTGACAAACCAAGAGACGCGGAGCTCTCTCCTGCAGCTCGGAGAAGAGCAGCATCATTCTCATCACAAACTATTTTTGGTGCATTCTGATTTTTGTTTTAATAGTTGGACAGGTGACTTGCACTGATAGTCAGGTTACAGCTCACTGCAGGACTGTCAAACGCATTAGTTGGTATCCAAAGTGTACATATGACTATTTATATTGTTTTTTTTTAATCCTAGACTTTTATATTGTATTGAGCTCAGTTTTACCATTTGTTATAACATTTGGCTTTTAATCTTAATTATAGTAAGTTTTCAGTTATGCGTTAGCAAAGAAACTGTTCAAGATTTTTACCGAGTACTTGTTTTTGAGGGGCAAGAAGTGTTTGTATGAAACAGTGAGTGTTCTGACACATGAATAATGTGTGTGACCTGCGGCTGAAAGTGAACACGGGTAATGAGGGGAGAGGGAACTGAACTGGATTCGTTTTATTTCCTCCTCCCGCAATCACGTGTGTATGTAACGTCAGTGTTGCCACCCTGTGTTCCCATCGCTATCCAGTCTTCCACAGTCACAGTGATAACTTCCTGATTAAAAAAAAAAAAAAAATCTCTTTTTTGCCCTTATTTTTAACCTAGGCAGAGGCTGCAATAGAATTTGGCCGTATTACAGATCCCTTAGCTCATGTCTCCAGTGACCCGTTTGTCCCGTTCTTGTGGCCTCACCACCCCTCCTAGCGCTGCGTGAGAGTTTTCTCTGAACACCAGTTATTACAGGATAGTTATTGCTGGCAGGGTTGAGCAGGGTGTAAATGATTGTCTTTCCCCCCATAAAATCAGTTGAAATTGGGTCTGCTCCTTGCTGCATTCATGTTGCTCACGTGTCTTCAGCAGGAACACCCAGTGTTGTGTAATTTGGAGGATGTTTATCACTATTACTCATCTTAAAAACTTGTCACGAGACCATGCACTATAGAACTGCTGCTTTTGATCAGTGACCATAAATGATTATAATGAAATATGCAAAGTTTGCAATTGTATTCCGAAGGGGTAAGGAAACAGCTCTCAAAGACCCTGACAGGAGCAGTCTGAAACACACCCAGGACTTTCAGGGAAGCAGCTTTTAGGAAGTGATTCCTTGGTGTGCAAAGAAAGTGCTGATACCCTAAAACCGCCTTGCTGGGCTGTGAGCTCTGTGTGGAAGCAGCATCATGGAAACAGGGGCTTTTCGAGAGCACGTCGTTCAGCTCCCTGTTGCCAGGCGGAATCCCTTCCAACTAAACTGGCCCTTGTTTATCCCTGGCTGTTGTTTAACCTTACTCAAAACTTTCCATACAGAGGCTCTTTGGCAAAAAACCCTTTTGCTCCATACCCTCCTCCTGTAGTTTGCTCCTGCGCTTTGCTCTTCTTCAGCTTGGGGAGTTTTGGGGAAGGCACCTTCAAGCCTGGTCTTGCTTGCAGCTCTCCCAAGCACAACATAATGCAGTTATAGAGAGAAATGAATAAATCCTTGCAGGGTGGAGCTCGCGCCAGGCCAGCACACTGCCGGGGCTTACACTTGGGCTGGAGGATCTTGAAGGGCTTTTCCAACCACGATGATTCTGTAGTGTCAAGATTTACTTCTGCTCCTCATGCAGTGAAATCCCAAGTTATTTGACACTTAAGTCACCTACGATGCAGTGTCTGCCCTGCCTCAGCCCTCATACTGGACCTGTTGGCTCTAAGCAGGCTGTTATTAACTGGATTTTTCACTCATTCTGTGCCCACCTTGAGCCCCCTCTGTAGCCCCAGACGCTTTCCTGGCTCCTCTTTGCTGTTTTAGAGATGAAATGCACGCCGGGTTTGGTGCAGGGCAGGAGAGGGGCTGCTTTTGCACCAGTGTTTGAAAGAGAAGTGCTGGTCATAGGGAACTTCAAGGTCTTCCCCTCTCCCCTTTCCCCCTGGTTCTGTCCACCTTGTGTCCTTGCGAAGCCCTGGCACAACATGAACACGGAGGCCTCTGCACTCAGCAGCAGGGCAGGGACAGAGGTGAAGTGACTTGAATGCTGCGACACAGCTCAGAGGTTTAACCTCACACACAGGAGCTTTTTTTTCCCCCAAAAGGAACATTCCACAAATAGATTATTCACCTGACCTTTATGCTCCAAGCTTCTCCCACCTTACAGAGATCTTTTTGCTTGAGATTCATTAGGAAAGAAGGTGAGGGAATTAGGATCCTGCAGGTGTCTAATCTGGAGCCTGCTCACCGAAGAGTTAGAAAAGTGAAAGCAGCAGAAAAAAGGCAGCCTGCCTGTTGCTCTGTCTCAATTCTTGTGAGCTTAAAAATCCACTTTAGGGCAATCTGTGCAAGGACATAAAATGGATATGTTTATAAACAGATTTTTATTCAGTTGTGTGTATACAGAATGATATATTTGTCAAGTTATATGATGACAAAAGTACAATAGATTATAGAGTACCCAAAGTTTTTGTTTGCAGTCACGCAATTCAAAAAAGTTGCTCTCAGCACCAGCCTTTTGTAAAGGTTTGTTCTCACTTACTCTTTCTTGAGTAAGAAGCATCAGCATCCTGGAATGAAAATACATAAAATCACTTTCTCCTCCACAGTTTCTACTTCATTCCGTTTTAGGACCTTTAGCCACAGCGCTGTTTTGCCTAGAAAGAGCTTGTGACAGGGGCCAGTGTGGAATAAGGCAGATGGAGGTTGCATGAGCCACCCTAATTTTTCCACTTCCTGCCTTTGGAGCCCATCAGTATGTTTTTCCATAAATATGTTTTCAATAAAAACAGAGTAAGAAAAACACCCTGTGCGAAGCAGCCCTGCTGGAGTGACCCTCTGTACACCTGAACGCGGGCACAGAGCAGCGGCAGAGAGCAGTGCCGCCTGGTGCCTTTTTGGGAAGCACTCGCATTACAGTCCCGACAGACGCACTGCGCCCAGGCTGGACACCGCCTGTCAACAGCCTTCGTTTGAAGCCGCCTTCGATGATTTACGCTGGTGCCTCTAGGCCAGGCAGGCCGGGCGCTGCGGGACACGCTGGCCACCCTGTTCCTGCCGTAACCCGAGACTCCGCAGCCAGCCCGGCATGGGCAGGAAGAGGACCGGAGCCCAGCTCCAGCCCCAACATTCCCACGGCTAACGAGGCTGTCAGCAGAGGTAAGAGCAGCAGAGCAGGAGCGGGGCACAAACTCACCACGCCGCTCTTGAAGTTCTGGATCCTCCTCTTGCCCATCTTGTTCATGAGCCACCAGGCCCAGGTGGGCGCGTACTGCCACAGGTAGCACACGGCCAGGTAGGGGTTGTCGCTGATCCAGGCCTCCTTGATGTCATTGGCGGTGCTGACCAGTGTGAGCCGCACGCAGCGGTCGGTCCGCATCTTGTGCGACTGGTCCCCGCTGCTCTCCAGGGACTGCGGGAGACAGAATGAGCAGGGATCCAGAGTTCTGATACTCTGCACATCAGAATTTTCCTCCCACTTTCTCTGCTGTGCAAAAGCAGAACTAGCCCGGCCAGCAGAGACGGGGCTGGGGGGTCTGTCCCTTGCTGTACTGATGCTCTGGGATTTTGGGAAAACCCACCACGCCTTCCGCATGGACCTGCCTTCCGCACCCACCTTATACAAAGCACCTTTTACACGAGCGTATCCATGGCCAAGGGTCTGCTGCAGCCGGGGTTGGGAGACGCCCGTTTTACCCTCTTGGACCCCGCTTAGCCTTTCCACAGGCAAGGGCCATGGAACGGGGAGGCTTTCCTGTTCCCAGCCACCCGCCTGATGCTGTAACACAGGTCCCTGTCACTAACTCAGGAGAAGACAACCCCGTTCACCTGGAATCCTGCCAGCCCTGCTCTAGGGCAGTCATCTCAAACCAGGGAAGAGCATCAAGCCAGTTCAGTGGCAATGATGCCTCATCTGACACTAGTGCTGAGCAAACGCCAGTCACAGCCCTGGGACTTTATGTACGTTTTATTCTAGCAACAGCTCAGGGCTCAATCCATTCCATTTTCTGGAGCAAAAGGAATTCCGGGCTGGATTTTATCTTCCTCCCAGGTCCTTGGCCATGCAGAAGTCAGAGGAATTTGTTTTGCACAGTTTCCCAAATGCTCAGAACAGTTTTGATTTCAGGCACGTATGTAGCTGTGCAAGCCAAAAATCCCTTCAGAATTTGAACAGAGGGGGGATCCTCTACACACAGAGGCTCACACTTGGGGATTTAAGCTTCAAGTGCACTGAATTTAGGACACACTACCAGGATGTGCCCTAGCAAAGTTTCTTTGCTAGCAATATTACCAGACAGCCTTTATTAAAAGCAATGGGGCAGCTGGCAGGTTTTGCATTTGCCCCCACGAGGAAGTGAAACCCGTGCCCTGGCTCAGCTGCCTGCACAACAGCGGGGAGCAGAACACGAGGTCGCAAGTGGGGCCAGCAAACGGTGCCACCGCAGGAGCACTTGGCACCACAGCGCTCAGCCCTGCCATTCCTGACCCTTCTCCAGGGACGCAGGGCTTATACACAGGGAGGAGAGGAGGCGGGACAGCTCCCACACGGTACTTTCATCTGCCAGAATGACCTGCATACAGTACCATACTGCAGTTTTATAGCATAAAGTCTATGCCAGAGTGCCTCTCGATAAGATGATGGGCTTAATGTTTGCTAGGAGACAAAGGAAACCACAAAAGTTTCATTGTGCCTGCTGCAAAAGTTGGATTTATCACAGTGGCATTTCAGGGTGGAAATGCTGCTTTTTCCCTCCAGAAAAGGGGGGAAAGACTTTTCTTACCTTTGCAAGATTCTCCGTAAAGACGTTTTGTATAATCTTAGACTGGACAGGTCCTGGGCAGATGTTTATAATACTTATCTCAGGGTAGTCAGTGAGCTCAGTCCGGAGAGAATTAAAAAAGCCCTAGAAGAAAAGACTTTATTTATAAAGATCCTCCTGGGAAGGCACCTTAACCAGCACATTGTAACACAAGTTTCCACTAAATGCAATTCCTGCCATTTTGGTTGACTTTTCACATTCAACAACAACTTTTAATTTTTAACAGCACTTACATACATTGATAATATGAGATTTTATATATAAATGACCAAGCAATCTGTCCTGGACCTCTTAAATACACAATACGAATGGTGGAAGTGCTGCCAGACTGAGAGCTCCTGTATCACAGAAATCTTTTCCTTGCAAGTGGATTGTGCTTTGTGGCGAGATTAAAGCTTTTAGACTGTTTCTGTGGAATAAGTGGCACCGGCTCTTACACAAAAGAGCAGTTAAAGCCAAACTAAGTCAAAGGTGCACCTGCATATTTTAGGGAATTCAAATCTGCACCACTGAATTCAGTGCTATTTTTGAAAATTGTGACCACATGGGATATAAGCGCGTTATCAAAGTACCAAGTTAAGCTTTAGTTACCAAAGCTGCAAATATTTAAGTTAGCAGGGTGCAAGTTCTGTGAACCTCCGCAGCATCGGGCAGGCGGCGGTGCCGGGGGAACACCGAAACCTGCCTTCTGTGGAACTGCAGGCAAAACATTCCTGAGCTGGGGCTGCAAAGCAAACACCCTGTCCCAGCTTTGCTGCAGCCAATGCAGCTCCCTGCACCTCTCCTGCCGCAAGGTTTTGTGTCACAGCACAGACATGGTGCAGCTCCTTTCTAGAGGCTTCAGAAAGGAAACCAATGAGTCTGGTAACTTCACTCATTATCAGACAGGTCTGTGTTCAGTCCATCTGACAACACCAGGCACAGGGCAAGGAAAAAGCGTCCCCCGTGCCAAGGGTGGGGCCGTAGTTATTCCCTCAATAGCAAAGGGTTCAAACCAGACCAAGGAAGAGCTTTCCCAGCCCCTGGAAGACAGTAAGGAAGAGACCTGAAGAGGAACCGCTTCAGGCACCTCTGGAGCTCTGCAAGGTCTAAGGAACCAAGTCCCAGCAGGTGCTGAAGACCAGGTTCAACTGCCTTCTACTAAGGCAGAGAGACACACGAGAAACTCTCCTCATAATTAGTGACTTAAGGACACTCGCAGTTACTGTCTGGGGCAATCAATGTGCTTATTAGACCAAGTCCTGATTAGGGAGCTTTTTGAAGGCCGCCATTTCCTAAAGACTGGACATGCCACTAATTATATGAACTGAGAACTAGACGAACAGCCCATGATCTCCGCAAGTGTCATTACACCAGGAAAGGAACAGCATCAGACTTGGACTTTCCTGGACTTATACCACGCTCTTACGGGCCTTCCAGACCCAGCCCGTACAGGGCTATTTCATCAGTAAAACGTTGCAAAGAATTCCAATTCGGACAAATCAACAGATGCTTCTTTCAAGAACCAATTTTAATTTGTAACAGAAGTGCTCCCTTCCTTCCTCATCCCCTAATGCCATTTAAAAGAAAATTAAAAAAGACAAAAGGTGGCACTTCTTCAAACAAGGCATATTTAAGATTATGCCATTAAATGCCACAGTAGCAGCAGAGTCCAAGACATAACTTGAAATAAACAATGACAAAAATCTATTAAATGAATTTACATCAGATAAACACATATTTAATAGCTGATGGCCAAAATGTGATCTGCAGTTCAAGAAGATCCCGTAACGCAGGGGTTACAGGCACTGTAACCAAATGAATCACTTACATCTGTTTTTTAGCTCATTCTTACATAACACAGAAATTTTAGTATCCTGTTCCTTTTGAGCTTCCTCTTCCGCATTCTCAATGTTAATACGCTTTAGTTCCATGCAGAGAATTTACACAGCAACCTGTGGATTCCTTGGATGCTTAGACCAATCACACCACACCTAAAGGTAGTTCCATTGAAATAAGGCTTAATAAATACAGGAATAGAGGTGATTCTGTGCTGCTGCTTTGTGATTTTCTAATCTAAATCTCGGATCTAAATCAAATGCCAGCCTCTAAAGGGCAACTCCATGACCTCCAGCTAAAGGAAGAGTAACTGGACTTCTCTCCCCATTACTAATAACAACAAAAAAGAATGTATGAGCAGGGACCTATCACTGTCTTCTACACCTTTACCTTTTCATATGTCCAGGCTTTCCAGCCATGGCTGCAAAATAACTGCTGAACCAGCAGTTATTTCTCTCTTCATGCCTTCTGATAGCAGCATCACACCAGGACATCCAGCTCTCTGGCTTACAGAGCCCTTACACTCAACTTGTATTTTGAGAAGAAAAAATAATTAGTGAAGAATTTCTAGTGCTCCTCTTAGCTGAAGGGCCTGAAGTCCAACTCAAGAGCAATTTAGAGGTGACAGCATTAGAAGCCAGAGGAAAAAAAGAAATACATCCTCTCCTAAGTCCTTCAGTCAGAATCACTGAGTTTCAGAGCAAATTAATTCTAAAGGACTTTCAGCAGTTAAGTGATATTTATTCTGTGCAGAGAATGGCAGTCTCACCTGAAACCATACAGGACCTAAATCCCCCACAAGGAACAGCTGCCACAGCACTAAAACAAGCTGTTTAATTACATAACAGGATATAATTAATTTCCAGCAATGTAACTCACCTGCAGAGCATGTTTGCTGGCGCAGTACCCAGAGGCAAGAGGGGCTCCCATGATACCCATCACGCTGCTCACGGTGACAATCTTCCCTTTTCGCCTTTGGATCATGTGATTCAGGACATATTTTGTTAAAGAGATTGTACCCAGGTAGTTAAGCTCCATGATGGCACTGAAAACATCCAGGTTTGTATCCACAAACAGCGAGCGCTGGGAACGTCCACCATTGTTGATCAAAACATCAATCTAGGGAAAGCCAGTGATAATTAAATTAATACAACACGTTTCCTTTAATACCTGCACTCCCTCTAGTCCTGCCTCTGCCATTAAGGTAAGAACTACTGAAAATATTTCGGTGGCTACTTTCTCCCCACACACTTTCCCCTTGGGTTGAGGATGGTCAATTTTGAGCTGGGTCAGCAAGAGAAGGATGTGGTGAACTAAGCTGAACAAAGGGGGATGAGGTTCCTCAAACAGCAGCAAAAATCATTCTCTACCCAACATTGTTTAGCTTTACTACATTGCAGCAAGCACCATTTGATGTCCAGGTCCTGCAAGGTAAATACGTTTTATGCAAATACAGGATCTAAGTACACTGCATAATGGAAGAAACGAATCTAGGGCTAATATTTTTTCTATGAAACCACGATATCAATGAATGAAAGGACCAGTTCAAAGCTTCACACGCTGTAGTTAAATTAGTTAGATTTGACTACCTGAACCTCAGATCTGCTCTGGACTACCCAGCTGGAAGACTATGCACCAAAGAAGGGAAACAGTTGTGCCAAAAAAGGCCTGTTTTGACCCAAGTAGCTCTAATCCCAAACTACATGAATTACTAAAATGAAAGGTTCTGGCTACAAAATGAAAATAAAGGTTCTGGCTTCCATACAGTAAGTACAAACATACACTTTGAGGATGGCTCCAGTTGGGCCAGAAATGTAGTGACATCAAATAACTGATTTTTTAGTTCTTGGCAATGGAAAGGATTATTTGTTCATTGCGGCGTCTATGTAAAAGCTGTTGAGGCCCAGAACCGAACAGAAGGGATGGGAATTCAGGTCTTTTCTTGTATGTTGAATTCTGAAACTTGAACGATGTGCAGAAACTACTGAATTTACTGGCAGAAGAAAAGCAAAAGAATGTATGCAGGGATAGGTCATGTGGATGGAAATGAAGATCAGCCCCAGGATGGCACCTTACCTTGCCAAAATGCTTAAGGACGCTGTTGGTTGCAGCTTCATGAGAGCTTCTTTGAGTCAAGTCAAGTGGCAAGACAAGGATATCTTTATCACCCAAGCTGCTGATCTCTAAAGACAACCATAAAATGAATGGGGAAAAAACAAAATCACCAGTGTGACAACAGCAAGAAATTTAATGTGCTTTTAAACCCCACATTTTCACTAAGGAAAAAGACACCAAGAGACAGTATCATTAAGCTGGAAAATAAACATTCGGGTCTCTTTTCATTACAATCCCTACACAGAATCCATTTTCAGACTCTTCGTACTAAAGCCCCTCTTTACCCATCCTATGTTTTTTACTTGTAAAAAACTTGACTTTATTAAATGGAAAGGACTGTACATCATAATAAAAAAAAATAAAAAAGTAGTTAGGAGTAACATGCAACAGGATTATTTGATAACAAAATTTTTAGCAAGCTATTCGGATGCAGCTGTGTATTGGGAGTCTTGACATTTTGTTTGCAGATAAACTGTTCAACCCTGGTTATTCCTGGCAATAGGAAGAGTTCATCCCCAAAAAAGACATACAGGAGAAGCCAGACTATTGTACAGAGTAAAGGCTTTTGTTTAATTCAAAGTTTTTAAACTTATCCATCCCCTGAAACAAAAGTCAGCTCTCATCAAGGTCCAGTCTTCATGCTGCATTTTTCCACCTCTGTCTCTTTGGAACAACTGACCTTTTCCATTAAAAGTATTTCTTGAAAAGTGATTTGCTACCCTGGGGCTTTGGGGAAGTTGACTCAGAAAAACAAAATTCTCCATGTTAAGCTTTTTTTTCCCCCCTAGTGAGATATAGCATGATTTCCAATTTATTTGTTCCCAGTGTTATTTTTTATTGTAAACTGATTGCTAGCAACATTTAAGTATATTTACTCCCCAGCAAACCAGCTGTGCTCTTTAGACAGAGACCCTGAGGCTCCGATTCTTTAATTACCACATCTGTACGTGCAGGTAAGGCTGAACTCTGTCCTCACCATGATGTATCAATACGTAAATTGTTTAAATCCATCAACTGCCTCTGTTCAAAGGTCACTAGTACTTACACAACTGGATGTATGAAACCCATTTGTTTGGTTTAAAACTACCCCTATTTCTATTTACACCTCTTCCCCCTCCCTCTCAAATACGCATTTCTTCCACCTCCCCATTTCTTCCACTAAAACCAGCAGTAAAATGCACGCAGGTTAAGCCACCTCCTCCGGGACACTCATGTCTCAGGCTGCCTCAGGGGGGTTGCATGGGAGAAGCTGGGAGTGGAACTGTTTCTGCTGCAGATCCCCGTGACTGCCCAGCTAACCCAGCTCCAACAGATGAACAGGAAAGAAAGTGGCAGAGGAAGAGGCAGGGGCTGCTGCTAAAGTGATTTAATCTGGTTCTGCCTCGCAGCAAAGCAGCCCGGTGGCAGATCAGTTCCACACCCCTTGCACTTGCTCCTTTGCTACGGGGAGGAATCCTTGCTTTAGTCGTTCTTCATAGCACAACTTTTACACAACTTCAGACAACAGTTCTGTTGCTGAGATCTAAACTTTCCCTCGCGCCTGCCCACGCCAGCCCTCGTCTTTCCTTTTCTTTAGGCTGCTGCCCAGAGCAGTGCACAGCACTCAATGTGCAGGCACTCTGCTCTCCATTACGGTCACAATTACGCTCTCCACTCCATTTCCTTACAACCCCTAAGGTTCTCTTCAGCATCTCCTATTTTTCATTTCTATTTTGTGCAATACCCTTCCACAAAACATGAGCCTTCAATGGAGGCTGGTCTAGGTGACTTCCAACCTCAACTACTGTACAATGCCATGACTTACAGATGTCTGTCATTCATTTGGCAGTGTCTATCCATACTTAAAACCCACTTGAGCTTGGTCAAACTGAGAAGCCATTCCACCTATTTTTTTTCTTTTAGAAGTTAAGACAAAAGTGGCAACATTACTGATTAAATTCAACTCATATGGCAAATAAGGCCTGGGGAAAAATCAGATGAGAAAGTTTTACAAGTTGTTTTCTCTCCCTCCTACATAAGTTCACGAAGTCTCTTGAACTGGTAGCTATGACTCAACACGCATTAACACAGTTCTTTCACAGTGCTTTGCTTCTCTCTCTCCTTCAGCATTTGAGTAGTAAAGAAAATGTGTTAATGCAAATCCTAAGATGATGTCTCCATTTTCAGCAAGTGCACTTTGCTTCTCATGTTAATATGTAAATTTAAGTTGTCGTTAAGTGTATAGCAACTACAGGAGGCATGTTAGAACCTGTTGGGTCCGATTATGCCATCTAATTCAGCCCAATTCACGTTTGTGTCAGGTGTTGCAACTCAATAAACATAATCCAGCCTATCCAGCTCCAGCCTTACAGATAAGCACAAATGAACACAGAGTAGGTGACAGGGACAAGCTCCCCAGGAAGCCCACAGAAGCACTGACCAAGCATGAAGGATGGAAGTAGGAGGGTCAAAGCCCAGACAGATCTGGAACTGGTGAGGAACATGAAGAGCAACAGGAAGGGCCTCATTAGGAAGAGCGGCAGCAAGAGGAAAAGCAAATATAGAGTGAGCCTGTGGCTGTGTAGGGGTGGTGATGGAAGGTGGCCTTGGTCTGTGTTAGCAATATACACCCTCAGGTCACCCACACTTCTGAAAATAGTCTCTTAGAGAAAGAAAGACTACCAATGTCACTGAAAAATCAAGTCGAGGACAAACTGGACATACAAAAGGGGCCAGATTCCAGAATCCATGAGTTCTGAGAGTGCAGGAGTCACTACAAGGCCACTTTTGAAAGGTCGTGCACAGAAGGTCCCCAACAACTGCAGAAAGGCAGCTGTCACCCAGCCTAACCTTGGTCTTAGAGAAAATGATATGGCAAATCATCCTGAAAGACATTTATTGGCATATGAGGGACAAGGAGGTGACTCCACAGCCAGGATGGATTTACCAATGGCAAACCCCACCTGACCAACCTCATCGCCTGTCGATGTTGTTCATCTTGCTGCATAAATTTCCATGTTGTCTTCTATGGCACCCTTGGAGCTATATGCAGGAAATAAGGTCTAGATGAGTGAATAAAGATGCACAGAAATCTGGGCCCAAGGACTAATAGTGTTTGGAGTTCAACTTGTGAGTGCTATGAGTGGTGTTCCTCTAAGGTCAAAATCTTTAAAAATCTTCCTTAATGACCCAGATGATGGCATGAAGTGAGACCAGCAACAGCTCTGCAAAAGAGGAACTGAGGTCCTGATGGAAGGACAACAAAACGTTGAACCTAGGTCAACTTTTGGACTAAGCAGTGAGCTGTTGCTTAGCGAGGCTGACGGCCTGCATTAGCCAGCAGACAGAAAACTGTTCAGGTGCCTCAGCTGGAGTCCCATGTCACATCTGGGGCCCTCAAGTACAAGACAGATGCTGATAACCAGAAGAGAGCAGTGCGAGACTGCCACGATGGTTGCGGGTCAGGACATAGAGCAATGAGAAGCCTGGAGGGCTGACCCCATGTAGCCTTGAGAGGAAGGGGAAGTGGGGCTAATTGCTGCCTTTCCCTTCTTAAAGACTAGCTATGGAAACTGAAGCCTCTTCTGAAGTTCACAGCAACATGACAAAGGCACAAATTGCAGCAAGGGACATTCCCAATATGACTATTTTTTCCCCTTACATCTAATGTGGGCTATTAAACACCAGAATAGATACCTAAAGAGGCAGCTGGATCTCTCAGCAGGACAAGAAAAGAAAGTGTGGTTTTCAGGAGCTGCATTGATTTGTACCAGCTAAAGGTGTGGTGGAATCACAGCAGTACTGGCTAGATCATATATCCAAAGAAAAGTATGTTACTGAAGAGCTTCCAATATTCCTACTAACAGGTCCACAGACCAGTAGCTAAACAAAACAAAAAACAAACAAACAAAAAACCCCACAGCCAGAGCATAGCTTTGCAGAAAGCATTGCCTCATAGGGCTTTAGAGCTAATATATAACACAGATAAAACATTTGGGGGGGGCTTCAAATTGGCAAAAGTAGAATTTATCTTAGGTAAGTTCATCCTCTTGCTTCATATCAGTTGCGATAATCTTTCTGGATATTCCTTAGAACACCGCACTCAAACAGGGCCCGAGAGGGGACACCCAGGATTACGGCTCCCGCTCTATTTGGTCAAAGTTTTGTAATAACGACAAAAGGCCACAGATGCCAATCTGCTGCATATACTCAACGACCACTAAACATTGCATCAGGCAGCCTTGGAATTTTGCCATTTTTTACCTTTTAACCATGCTGTCAATTTAAGTCCTTCTATCTCATTTGAAAAATTTATGTATTTAAGCTTTTGTGAAGCATAAGAAAATGGAAATAAGGAATTGTGCATTTTTTGAAAGTGCTCTGTCAGATTATTTTGAATACCCTGCTATACTTTTTAGATTTCTAAAAATATGCCCAAAATTCTATCTATAACATGCAAAAATCGTCTCCCTCCAAAATTGTCTCCCTCCCTGCCAAGACAGAAAATAGTGGCAGGAAAGGGAGGAAGGAAGGCAGGGAAGTAGGAGGAAGAGAGTGAAAACTAGATTCAGCAAGCATATGAAAGATAACCGGAATAGTTAAATATCCTGCCTCATCTTCATTCTTCTTGATCTGCAGGAGATCAACCACTTCATAACTGATCAGAACAATTTTCTGAACATTTTATTCATTCCTTTTCCAAAAAGGAGAGTTCTTGGCAGTTGGTCAGACTGTGATGTGCACAAACACGAAGGAAAGATGTTTTTCATCACTAGCATGCACTTACATGTTTTGTTTCTAAAAACAGACGTTACCCCTCAGATTTGTTTCCTCTCTTTGCTCCTTTTTTTTTTTTTTTTTTTTTAAATCTAGTGACTTTTGAAACCACTTGAAATTGTATAACGAGATTTTTAGATAACACTGGCATGTTAAGGAATTCGTAGTGCTAGTCTTCCCAAAGCTTCTTGCTCCACAGAAGAAACCACTTGCTTCAAAGCTACAGTGAAGCTACACATAAAGTTTACTTTTTCTCATGAAATTTATTACTGTGATATGTGTGTTGGTATTTCTCTGGCAACTCCCTCACTGCACGAGTGTTTACAAGAAAGAATTCATACTTACCAAGGCATTTCTTTTTCACTCTCTGCAGCTCGTCCTCTCTCCTCGCTGAGATGGCTAGCAAGGCTCCTATCTGGGCTAGCTGATAAGCCAATTCCTCTCCAATCCCACTCGAAGCTCCTGTCACCCAGACAACTTTGCCAGGCAGCTCATTTTCTGTCAAAAGAATCAAGGCCACAGTTGACACATCACCAGCGCTAGAATTTGCAATCAAGCCATTGTGAGTATATAACTTGATAGCGTTTGTAGCAATTGTACTCAAGTTTTTTACTACAAAATCTCCATTTCTTTATTTTTAGTCACATGCAGTTGTGAAATTGTCCAGTGCTGCTCTGCTGTCACTTGAACTTTGGTCCAAGGCTAATCTGAATAAACACTCATTATCTCTATGTGATGGAAAAAGTTTGACTGTATTTCTGCAGGCCATCCTCATACAGCATTTTCACTGACCTCAAAGAGAGTTTAAGAGAAAAAGAGGAGAACTTTGAGAAGTGACAGAAAACTGCTGCTATGTAGACAATCCAAACAAAAACTTAAGCAAACACTTTTCAATAACTACTCTAACCCCCAAAATGCCACCAAGTAATTGCAGACTGAAGAAAATTCCCTGAACAAAGGAATGTTCATCCACTTTGTGTTGAACATATTGCAAGTCAAATCGTGCACTTTTAAGTATAGTAAACAGTTCCCATGTGTAAGCCCTTAAGTGCTGTATGCCCCTATCACCTGCCCAGGTGTGTTGTGTTAACCCTAGTAAATATGCTGTCTTATTCCTTTTATTCCTTTGTTCATATGCCCATTCTCCCTTCCCTGCAGTTTCCCCAGCTGCCCACAACACACCTGCATACTGGGAAAAGGTTTACCTTTCCAGGCAGAATTATATTCAAAAAATCAACAAATAAAATAGATAGATCGTAATCGTTCCTCTAGAACATGATTTAAGGATCAACTAATATGAGAGCCTGAGCCAAGTCTCACAGTGCTGCTGAGAGGAGCTCTCGGTTATCAAGTTTGCACAGATAGAGATTCCAACAATTTCTAGCCACACAGGCCTGATGTCTTGTTATAACTGAAGCAACAGAGCCAAATTCAGGCTTCAAGCCAGTCTATCCTGAAAAAGGCCATAATAGCATTTTTTTCAGTTCACTGCATCTCACCTGTTTATTTAGTTCAGCAAACTTGCCTTTTCACTAAAGCCAATGGGTACAACTAAATACTTAAGCTGTGCCTTTAGCACTGGCAATGACTATTAATTTTCTTTTATAAGTTCAGTTCTAGCCAAAGAGAAATCCCTCCTAAAACTAAGAAAAACCACCACTTTCCTTTCTCATAAAAAGCCCATTTCCAAAAAAGAGGTACATTTTGAAGTTAGCATGGGAGTGGGAAGAATTGGTGTTACTGAAGGAGTAGGAATAGCTGTTTTATTAATAGTTACACCAAAAGACAGCTGTCTTAAAGGATATTCATTCTCAATCAAGGAATATGGGGGTTCATCTCTCAGCTTAAATCTGGGAGGCAGAAGTCTTGTGTTTGCAAGGACAGAACACTGTCCGCCCAACATGGGCATCCCTTCATCCCTGCTTACCACACATCTCCTCTTGTTTCTCAGAATAAATCCACCTCCTTCCACCACTGTTTCTGCTTTCAGACCTGCCTTGGACTATCTCATTGCAGTTAGTCAGGATCTTGTTCTGTGGATAGAATAACTAACTGAGATAAGGGAAGTTTCCCACCAATTCCTTGGTGCTGATAGCTGCCACACATGGAGCTACTGGTAGTTAACATAAAGTAAAGCCTAGCTCAAATATCGTTGTAGAACAGGTCTCAAACTAGCTTTTTCTAGAATAAATGTCCTGCTGCTACTGGAAATAACATGGCATGGTTAATTTTTAAACTTAAAAGAAATAAAAGTGGAAAACATTATTACTAACCATTAACTTTTGTGTTACAAGGCGTAACTAATGAGAGGATGAACAGACCAACAGGGCAGGTAATCCAGAAAATGTTTCTGCAGTCCAGCTTCACTTGAGATTTTTCTCTGTGATTATATAATTCCTGCACCATAAGATGGCTATTTCATTTCATTAATGAGGAAAAAAAAGGGAAGTTTGGGGTGTGGAAGTTTAGAGCAGAGAATTTACTGCTCCCTCCTGCAGGAATCATACCGTTGCTTCCAGTTTAAAGAGCCTTCACACAGGTACCTAAGCAAAAACATCCTCCTTAGGTGAATAGTGCTACCCTGCTCAGCTGAAGTGAAACACAATATACAGTGACAGTCACCAAGCACCCAGTAACTTTTGCTCCCTAACCATATAAGTATTTAAAACATGGGAAAACAATTCAGCATCGGCCATGGACAAATGCCACAATCTTCACTACAGGTGTGAACGACCAATGTGGAGCCAGTTTTACCTATATTATAGCTATTAAGCCATAATCCCTAAGGATTAGGGCTATGTGCTGAAGTATATTTTACAGAACAAGGGAGGAAACACATGAGATCAGTGTTTTCTGATAAATAAGTTTCTGTGCAGAAAGGTCAACAGAAGTCCATGCTAAGGTTGTAGAAGCTATTGCACAGCAAAATGATCAGTGTCAGCTTTAAACAGTTTTCCTGCATGTGATCCATGCATTAGTTACCTAGAGACACCTGTATGTACACCACATTATATACACTACCCATATGGGGAGGAAGAAGACAAAGGTATTTGAAAAAACAATTGTGGGTTTTGTTTTTAGCATTTGTCCATTCTGTTTTCCTAACGGTTACATTCTCTAGAGGGGTTGTAACTGTCTCGTATACACCACAGCATGAGCAGCAAAATGCCACCTATCTGCTAGGTCTTTTGCTACACATTTCAGTTATTTGCAAGCATTGAGGCTGGGGAGTTTTTAGCCATAAAACTCCTCATCTTTCTCAGAGAATTACAGAAGGACAAACTTCTGGCTCACTTGGTATATCTCATTAGAAAGAAATCCTTATTACTACTGTTATGCAAGAATTTTTAGAGAGCAGGTAAAAGGTTTCCAGGCTTCCCAGGTGAAGGTTACATTCAAATAAAGTTTTGTCTGTCTGAGAGTTGCTCAAGCTCCCTGTGCACAGGGATCACTCACAAGGGCAAAGCTTAAATTTGGGTTTGTTAATCGAGGTTTATCTTGTTTCTCTACCTTGACACGTTAGTGATCTTGTCAAAGTCCATGTACACACACACACGTTCCTGTGGGAGTTGCTATGCAGTTTGAAATCTGTACACAGAGGGTGACAGAGGATTGCTCCTACAGATTTAGATGGGGTATTTCTTAGACTTTCAATCCTTGTGCACAGGTTTGTGCTGCCCAGTTTACAAAGTAGCACTTTTTACAACTTTTGTCTTAAATACATCCATGCCCAGCACTGCATGTGACACCAGGTAAACCCAGCCAAGGTGGGATATGCATAAATTTACGGCATATATTATGTGTGTGTGTATATATATATATATATATATATATACAGTGTAAGTTTCTACATATGCCATCTGGGAGCATATATCCATCTGCATATTTGCAGAAACTTTTGGACCAAAAGGCTCCAATAGAGCCTTGAGGACCTTCATTAGTCTGGAAGTAGGCAGAAGCACAGAGGTTAACTTTGGCTAAATTATAAAGGTTGACACACGCAAGAGTGAAAGTCACTATCCGAAGTGATTTTGCCAAATCTTGGTGTCTACAGGCATGAAAAACAACACGTTGCTGGGAAAACAAGCGTAGGCAGCACTTTGGCACAGTGCTGCTCCCTCGTGCCCTTTAGGGAACAATTCTCGGAAGCAGAAACCCATTTACCCTGACGTTATGGTCCCATTTGCGGTGTGGTAAACACTGTCCGCATGGCAGCAGCACAGCGGCAGGCTCGGAGGTACGAGGCCCAGTGAAACGAAGTTAAACAGACCGTGACGCCTCCCTTCTTCCCAAGGAAGCGCCAGAGAGGAGGCTGCTGCCGGTGCTCCCGCGCTTTCGGGAAGGGGGTTGCAGAGGAAGACACATGGGAAACAGCTCCAAGCCCTGCTGGCACCCGGAAAAAGTGGGCAGTGGATCCAAAGGGGCGAGGAAGGGAGACCACAGCTCAGGGCCCTCCTGTCTCACCCACCCGCCTGCCTCTTCCTCATCCGTCACCCATCACGAGATCTCACTGCCCTCGGCTCCTGGGAGCGGGACACCCAGCCGGTTTTGGGGCTGCACAAGTCCAAAGCGTGCTTTCCACAGCCTTTTCTTACTTTTTCCCGATTCAACAGGTGCCAGCACCACTTTTTGGGGCACCGCACTGCAGCGCCAGCACCGCACACCAGGCCGGCAGGGCACAAGGGCAGCAGAGGGATGTCTCGCGGCTACATGAGCGGATTTGTGGCAGTTTTTCCTCAGCAGGGCCGCGGCTCCGGCCTCGCGGCTCCCCCGCGCCCCCTCCAGCACCCCCGCGCGGGGCAGCCCCACGGCCGCGGGCGC
>JAWLRI010000086.1:4540091-4555641 GCA_034781795.1 Crypturellus tataupa
GGGAGGCGCCGCCGCCATCGCCGCCCGGCCCCTTCCCCGCCCTCCATCGCCGCCTCCGGCCGTCGAGGCGGCCCCAAGGGCGCCCCGGCCTCAGCGAGGGGGGTTCGAGGCCGGCGAAGGGCGCTTGGGTGGTCCCAAGGTCCCCTGAATGCCCTTGGTCGGGGGTCCCTGGCCATGACCAGGGGACATTTTGTGTCCCCACCAAGCACCCAGACTGTCACTCTCGTGCACATGGCGCTGCCAAGGCCAAGGGGGCAGCCCCCGCGTTGCCCTGGGGCTTAATTAAGTTCTGGTAGTGCCAAGAGCTCTGAGACTGCTGGAAACGGAATCCTTCATGCTCAGCTTCTTGCCATAGGTGTCTAGATTATATGTGTAGAGGCTCCTGGGCGCTACCGTGTGCAGCTTGCAAGCACCACACTCACTATCCCAACGCTTTAAAGCCTCCTGTGCCCAGAGAAATGGGTGCCAGAAAGGGGGACCCATAGCGATTCCTGTCTCCTCTCCACTGCATCCGCCAGGGATAGCGCGGGGTTGCCAGGCTAGGTCGCTCCCAGCTGCATGGATCAGCACAGATATTGATGGATCAACTCTGAAATCGCCACAGAATTTGAGTGTTTTCCTGAGGCAAAACGCAGTGATGGTCTGACCTTAAAGCGCTGCTCCGGACACTGTTGTTTCCAGCAGAGGTGTCCATCAGTTTGGGCAGTGGGAGACGAGCAGGAAGCTGCTGACATAAATAACGTCCTTTCCACGTTTTTTTTTTCTTTCCACATCCTTTCCAAAGTCCCCGTGGGTCAAAACTCGACCCCAAAACCAAGGGGAAATGGCAGGAAAGCCAAATGCACAACCAACATACTCGGTTTCTGTTAACGGCACCTCCACTCACCTTGCCTCCACCCCAGTCATTACCAACTAATTGCTTGTGGTGTTTGAGAATAGAAACAGGCCTTTGGGGGCCTTTGGGGGTATTTGGGGGAAGCTTCTACATATGGTTGCCATAAACATCTGAATGGTGCAAGGGATGGTTGTCTTCTCAACCCTAAAGCAACTGGAAAAAAAGATTGATGGACGTACAGGGTCGTGAGCTTTTGGTCTCATCATGATGGTCAGCAGTGTTCTGGCTTTGCTTGCTCGAAGTTCAGTTTTGAGCATGGACAGCGACACTGGCTCTTTTTCTTGCTTCACAGCTGACACCTGCTCAGAGAAGAGCTATGTCACAAAGTGCCAAAGCAAACTGAAACATCCTTTGAAGGATCACATCATAATGAAACCTTTGGATTTGACCAATACCTAAATACGAAAATACTTCTCTTTGTAATGCCTGAGCTTACTTTCCACAGGGGAAACTAGTTTCATTTTCTGAGCAGGCTGTTATTACTACATTTTCACTCTCTGAACAAGCATCACTACTAACAGTTAAAAAAAAAATGTGATGGAGGATTAAAGACTCAGTCAGCCTAAGTCAGCCTGAACATGAGCAGAGCAAACGGCAGCTCTGTTGCAGTTTGTGCAGTGATTTACGCAGAGGGCTCAGTAAACACAATCTAATATCTATACAAAGTGCATAACTGAGGTAATGAATACCAGGGCCAATGGGAAGCTCATGCACAGAACTCTGAAAATAAAATGAGAGCTGGTAACTAAAACAGGAGGTCACAGCCCTGCTGTGAACCCTGCTGAGGTTCCCCTGTTGACTCTGTGGCAGCAAATAACAGATCAATTAAATTCAGAACATAACAGGAGAGGATGCACTATTCCTACGGTTACACAAATTATGTTGACACACTTAAAAGAATGCAAACAAAAGAAAGATAAGGTACCTTCTGTCTCCAAAGAAATGAAGCAGAATTAAATATTTGATTAGATTGTTGTCCCTATATGTTTAGTTTGATTCTGTCATTGTGCCACATGAAGACGATGTCAGTTGTGCACAAGTGTGAAACTCTCAAGTGTGCTCTATTAATGATTGATGAATGAATATTATTAGAAAAAAAATGTGACAGTAGAGTGTAAAAGTGAAATTCTAGTAGTTCTGTTCAGCTTTCTGATCCCAATTAGATTTGTTTTGGTGTTGCTTTTTGTTAGCATCTAAGCAGCTTTTTCTATTTGACAATGCTTACAGTGGAAATGTGTAAGAGAACAATTCAGAATAATGTATTCGACAATAAAAAAGATGCAAGAGAGGTTTATCTGCCCACAAAACTAACACTTTTAAGGCATGTGAACAGTTTTGTTTTTGCATTGCAGTTGTATTCTGCAATAACTATATTGTACCAATGTGCATACTGCAAACAGCACATCACATTACAGGGAGGGTGTGGATGGGTATTATCGCAATTAAATGTCTCTTTTAATCTATCCATACACAGCAAAACATTTGTATGTGATTTGAACAATATGTAGGTGCTCGCATCCCATTGGTTACAGCAGGACATGTTCTTTAAACTGTCTACTGAATATTTTTTGAAGGTAGGCCTGTAATAGTATTTTTTTAAAACTGTTCATTTTAAGTATTAGTTTTGCAGCAGTAGGTTATACACACATGATCATTCGTTTCATGTGATTTGACAGAGTTTTACACATGTTAACAAGAAAGAGCAGTAAGTTGATTATACTTCTGAAACAAAAAAATAATTTTAAGCTACTACAAAAGTATTAGTGTGCTGTTTTGCAAGTTTTTGTAGGTCCACTGGACAGAATGAACTTTCAGAGTTCACTAATTGTTTTAGCATTTGAATATCTCTGTATTAGCTACTATCATGATAGTTAAGAGAGCCAGACAGCTTGCCTGTTAAGAGAATCAGAATTTTTAAACACCTTTCTAGACACCTAATAACTTTAGCAAACCCTCTACCAGTTTGTTAACTGTGTTTCTCTCTGTTCCACTATAGATGGAAACTTAGGAATGGAAAAGCTAGGGCAGAGCCAGTCACCAATAGATAGTGGTTGCATACAGTGAACTGGAAGTACTGAGATGTAGGCTGGATGTTTAAGGATGAGGTACGTCAGCGATACCCATGCAGATACACAGGGCTTAGGGACCAGTGTCCTCAAGCCTCCTGCTTTGTGCAACCAAGGGCTTCTTCACTTGGCTCGGCCTTTGCCGATGTGCCATTTTTCCCAATCTTTTCTGTATTCATTTCTGAGTTACATGTTTAAATACTTTTTTTATTTTTTGCTGAGGCTGCATCAATCAGATTCTGGCAGGTCTGACTACCCAACACTATAAAGAGAACTGCAGTATAAAATAAGTTAAGTTTTTGTGATTTTATGGGTGAAGAGCTTCCTCTTCAAATATTCACAAGGGGGCCTCAGACGACTTGATGCCAGCCCTGGGGATAACGCTCTGTAGGCATGGGTGTGAATATTTTCCACAGGTCCGTGATGCAATTTCTTTGATCCACACTACAGTAAATAAAACTCCGGTGCAATTTGCTGTGATTATTTCAGTGTCTGTGTAAAACATAAATTTGAAAAATGCTCTTCTTTCACTAAATTATTTATGGAGATACAGGAACATTAAAATGAATAGCTGGTAAGTAAAGCAGTTCTATATCCCCTTTTCCTGTATTTCTTCTTCCAGTGTGAGCATAACAGAACAGCTTCTAAGGAGAAAAGCTTTTTGCTTAGATTAGAAAAATGAAATTTTAGAGGGACTCCATCAGAAAATGAGTGAATATTAAGTAAGACCAATTTTGACTCTGTGCTACTGGCTTCAAAATGTTATCTGTGCCATATGTGTTGCTGGAAAAGGAGATAAGCAAAAATATAAAGACAGCCCCACATAATTTAACTGAGTGCCAAACCTGTCTGGTTAGACAATAGATATTTACTTTCTGTAGTTCTTATTTTATATCTGTTTTAACTGCAAGATTTTATTTAAGAAAATGTTCTCTCTTCCCTAACAAAGTTTACTGGAAAATGAAAAATTTACTCTAAGTAACGGACATCCATTTGAAACCTTTTCAATGCAGAGGGATCATTTTGTGTAGACGTGGATTTGTTTAGACATGGTGCGATTCTGTCCTCACTACGTCAGTGATTTTTCTTCCCACTACTTTGAAGAGCAGGAGCTGTCTGCTTTCTGCATCAGAATTAGCGTCTTGTTAGATTCTCTGAGTATTTATCCACCTAAATCTCCGCATTCCTGCTACCCTAATCTCTTCTTATTTCTGGTTTCAGCATGTTGCTCAATCTTCTCTTCTTTATTTTTTTTTCAGTTAGTGTTGTTTCCCTGCCTCGTTCCTTGGGCCATTTAGAGGCTTGAAGGAAGTCTGCCCATCCTGCTTCATTCAAATCTCTCCTTAATTTCACTTTCTCCTTGCATCCATTTCATTTCAGTCTATTCATTAAGTTTTTCAGTGAGTACTCACATCTCACTAAACTTGGATTTAAAACTTGGATTTGTAAATGTAAGGCAGTTCTAAATAGGGTAAATTGAACTCTGTTTATGTCTTCTATCTGTTTTGAAAGCAGTGAATGAAACTGTTCTGATGTGATGATACTGCCTTCCTGGCCAGCTTTGTATAACCTGTTTCTCAGCGATAAAAGGTAAATAAATGAAGTCACTTTTATTCCAAATTAAGCTACATCTAGAGCAGTAAATCAAGCAGAGCCAAGGCATGGACTGTTGTGCTGGCCCATGGTTGCCCTTACTTTTAAACTCTTACCCTGGTTCGCAGTCTGGTTTTGGTCCATGCCAGCACACACTCTCCCAAGACGTTGGCTATGGACACAAGCCAGGACAGTCCAGTTGGCCTCAAGGCCAGGAAAAGTCCACAGAGTGTCCTATTTACTAGCAGAGGCATAGCTAGGAGGGCTAAAAAAAGGCAAACAAAACCCCTGACAACAGAGCATCACAGAGAAATACAGAATAGTAATATAAAAATACACAATGGCAAGACAGTTGCTAGACAGCCAGCCAGAACAAATATAGGAAGCATCTACAAACACAAAGGGAGATGACTCTTGGCTCTTGGCCATGGACTTCTGTAGCCTTTCTTGGGATGGATTTTCTCAAGATAAAAAGCTCCACCACTTTTCTGCTCTGTGCCCAGCGTGATGGAGGTGATTCAGGCTGTAAAACTGCAGCAGTCCCAGCCACTTGCAGCTCCACTTGACCCTGCTCTTCTTCCAAGTTTTGCACCCATGACTTCCCACAGCATCCATAACTTCAATTATATTATAGACTGCTTGGCTTTGCTTTGGCTTGCAAAGTGCTTTCAATGCTTTTAGTGACACCTACACTAACTCCTGCTTGAAAGAAGCATGTTGCTTTTTAAAGGACAATATTCGCCTTCAGTCAGAAAGCTCCTGCACATCAGATCTCCCTCGAAGCCCTAATGGGATATTTAAGTGAGTCTTAAGTGTTCAACATTTCTTTTTTTTTCTTTGTAAGAGCTGGATAATTTATATGAAGATAAGGTTGTTTACTATGGTATGACAGAACCCAGAGTCTTTAAGTCATATTATCCATTCTGTTTGATAATATACTGTCTTTTGTTTACATTAAGGGTATGACTAAACCACCTGTGTTTATATAAATACCAAAAATAACCTGCCAAGTGTATTGAAAAAAATTTCATCTGACAGCGCAGTCTTGCTTATGTGACAGTACTGCTGTGTATTTCTTCATGATTGTTCATACTAGTAGGAGACAAGATACAAATATATGAAAGACTTTTCCTCAGAGAACTAACTATAGGTAAAGGCTAGATCATATATAAATATACATGTCATAGGAATATATCATATGAGAGGAAAAAAGCATATATTTCATACAATCTTTCTCTTCAAAAAAAAATCCTGTTTTATTGATATGATTGATATATCTCTTTTGATGGTGAAGAAGAAATTATCCTCAGCTTTACGTTCTGATTCTTAGATCCCTGTTCTACCTATGTTCTCCCGGCCCGGATTTCAAAATCACCCAGGTCAATGGAAAAATCTTTGCAGCATTTCCACATCCATAAAATGTCTAACAATATTCATTAAAATAGATTTAATTTTAATCTAAAAAACTTTGTGTCCGTGTGAGCTTTCTCTTGGCATTAGCACTGAGAGGACAACTCATGTAAAGAACTAGTGAAAACCTCCTCTTGACAACATTTAATATTAAGAGAGGAACAGGTGTGGGACAAGAAGGTGGTATCTAAAAAAAAAAAAAAAAAAATATTGTCAATAGAAACAAATTCCACTGTGGGGATGAGCAGGGAACATCAAGGATTTTCTCTCCCTCCATCACCTTACCAAGGATCCAGTCCTTTAGAAGCTGCTGGCCTAGGACAGAATCAGGTATCTGAGATCTTAAACAGTCCCCAAATTACTGTAGTTTTTCTTCATTATTGAAAATGCTCTTCTGACAGCTTTTTAACACTGCATCTTTCCTAGCCAGTTAGTTTCTCCTTAATTTTCATGCACTGTGTTCCCCTTCGTTTTTAATAGAGCACTAAGTTAATGCAACCCTCCTGTTTACTTCCTTTTTACACTTGTATTATCACTGTATTCCGATACAAATCCAGGCATGGGGCTTGTTCACTAACTCAGCACCCTCTGCTGGTCTTCCCACAGCAAAACACAAAGTATCAGGCAATCTTCCTACAAACAATGTTTTTTAAGAGAATAAAAAAGATTTTTCTGGTGATAAATGTTTCACTATTGAAACATAAATTATGAGGAAAGTCAGCTTTAGTGCCATAAACTGATCATGAGAGGTGTTTTTAATGAACTCAAGAAAATAATTGCATAATCAAGCATGTGAACGTGTGGAATTTCTCAGGCAAAAAGTCAAAAAGTGAACGTGGCCTAAAAAGCTGATCATGGCCTGAGCTGGTTCTTAGCAGAGCCCCGTGACTGGCATTTTAATGAATATATTATGTAAGAAGCTCTAGAAGCATATCATACTGTGACTTATTTTCTCTATGTAAATTTACTGAAGCAGTATGTCATTGGTATTAGTCCTGCTAGATAGTATGCATTTTAAGAAGATAAAGAAGTAAGGCAATATAGTAGCTAAATACTCACTTCCATTCCCACAATACAGCAAAGCAGAGAGCTGATCTTATTAGTCATCTCAGAAAATTCCTAGGTGTCAAGAGGTGAATTGAAGCAGCATTTCCTTAGCCAGACGAAGGACTGGATATGCTGGTGGTGTTCTGCAGCAGCCTGCTTCTGGTAATTGAAAACAAGATATAAGTTTGCTTTAACAAGCACCAAAATCTAGTTTTATATATATATATATATATATATGCATATTTTTATATTATACAATAGTTTCCAAGGGGAGACTATTGCTGTCTTCATCTACCTAATGAGAGGATATAGACAAGACAGAGCCAGACTCTTCTCTGAGGTTCACAGTAATAAGACAAGAGACAACACACACAGTTGCAACACAGGAAATTCTGATTAGCAAATTCTGAAAGGAAAGGTCATGAGAAGCATGCTCAAACAGTGCTGCGGGTACCACAGGGGTTGTGGAGTCCCCATCCTTGGAGGAATTCGAAACTCAGGTGGACAAAGAGTGGAGGCACCCATCTAGCTAGAGTGGCTTTGAGCAGGGGGTTGCACTAGAAGCTCTCCAGAGGTCCCTTCCAACCAAAATTACTTTATGATAAATGACTGCTGTACCATTAATCCAGTTTAAACTGATGAAAGTCACCTTAACAGCACTAATGCTTTGCCCAAGCAAAATTAAGAAATGTAAATGCAGCAAAGTCCACGGGACTGCTTAGTTTCCCTGGAGAAGGCATAAGGCCAACTCCTACAGGATTCACTTTCAGAAAGGATCCTGAATTTTTATTTCTGTAGACAATGTTTTAAATTACACCGGGTTCTTTATTTTTTTACTTATGCGTTTCTCAGTAGGTTGCCTCTGCAGCTAGGCGAGATGGAAGCATTTCACAACCATTAGCTTTAAATATTCACAAATTCAGCAAAGAGAATTAGCAGCAGGATGAAGTGTTTGTTCGGTGCTCTGAAGGAATGTTACTTTGCACTTCAACTTGCACTGGCAGGAAAATCCCTATTTGCTGTTGTTGGTAATGAGCTTTTTATCTAACTTGGATTCAGTCCAGGTCAAGCACTACTTCAATGCTGAGACACTGTCTATATTAAATGAAATTTATGTCATCGATTGTCAATCTTGTGACCCCAGTAGAATGAGCTAATGATTCTAATCCAGGTTTCAGCAAACTGCTGTGAACAAAGCTTTGCTTTTTTAACTCATTTATCTCATCATTGTAACACAAGCTTTTTTTCTCTTTTTTAATCTTATTTTTGCAAAGGACTACATTATTTATCTTGAACATAGAGTAAAGCAATACAAGGGAGCAAATATAATACTATAAATGTCAGGTACTAGCCAATTATTTTGCATACTCCTATAAAGGTAGAAAATACAGCAAATAAATATGTGCTTATAAAAATATAATGTATGTATTGTAAAAATAGATGGCTATACTACAATGAGTGCAATCAAGTAATAAAGGAAGCATATTTCAAATCCTTAAAAGACATCACAGTCCCATATCCCTCAGGGTGCAGATCCATTGGAATAACTGACCCTTCCTGAGAAGGAAGAACAACTTTATTTCAGGTGGAGATTCAGATTATCTCCAAATTATCCATATTTTGAGTGGTAATAGGATATGAAGCTGCAGCACATTACCTGCAGTAGGCCTGTTAAGAATTTTACAAAAGAATATACGCTAATATGTTCTGGAATATGATGTTTTCCTTCTTTGAGAGGTTCTTCCTTATGATACTCTGAGCTTGAACTGCACAACAAACAGTTTTCTTTTTTTTTTTTTTTAATAATAGCCCATGTTGCTCTGTTAATGTTCTTCGCTCCATCCCAAAAGAAACATGACACTGCTGGGAGAAGGGTGCACAGGAGGGAGTTGTCATAAAAATGCTAAAGATCCAAATTACTGGAAGTTATTTCACTTCCATAAGAAAACAACCGCATACAGATTTGATCTCATAACCATTTTTATTTATTGTGTTCCTTATGCCAAAAAACATGAAGAATGTCTTTATTTCTTACATCAGTCGTACTGCATCAAAACTTAAAAATAAACTTCAGTAATGTCACTTAAAAAGGATGTTAGTGGCAAAATCCACTTCCAGAACAGCAGTATCCTTTAAATCCTGAGTGGACTATTCAAAATCCTTCTGATTTCTCAATTCTTACAACCTTGAGATATTTAAAGAAGGACATTTTGGTTTCAGGTTGTATCTGGTTTATTTTAACTATCTAACTGACACCAAAAAATGATCACCTTAGCTGCATTCCAACTAACAGGCTTGTTAAAAAAGACAGCTGTTGGAACAATTTATGAGAATAAATGCATGAAATAAATGGTTGTACAAAGAAGTCAGCTACATCCAGCTATTCAAAGAAGAAAAGGAGTAGTAACACAAGAAGTGGAGTTTAACAAATACAAATCTTACTTTTCCACCAGAACTAATATTAATATTGGAAAATTTTACTCTTTATCAAATTTCAGAACCTCTTGCTTAAAAGTTGATAGTTATAAAAGTTTAAGAGCATCATAAGACCTTTGATGACTCAGTATGAAGTATTCTTATGCATCAATAGTCTGACATGTAATTTTAGCTGTGATTGCTAAGTTAATTTTTAGGCTAAACAAATGACAATTGTAGGCAGGCTTATTAAAATTGGCAGGGACAACAGCCGTTTTTACAACATGCTAATGACTAAGGGTTTGATCCTGCAACACTGAGGTCAATGGGAGCTTTGTCCCTGGCTTCAGTGAGGACAGAGGCCTCCATGCACAGACTACTAATAGCAAACAGCAAATGAAAACAGCAACTCACATCCACACCCGCATTTTTAGAACAGAAGAACTATCCCATGAATGAAACAAATCCGGAATAAACTCTAAAGCTTAGTTGATAAAGTATTCTGTGCTTCATTGTTTTGTAGCAAGAAAAAAAAAATCTGAAAAAATGAAACTTTCAACAATTAAATACACAAAACTGAAAACATTCACTGTCAACAGATGAAGGTTCAAGAAAATGCATCCCCTTCAAATCAGAAAGAATTGTAGGAAGATATCTGTGCTTGTGTCCTGCCCTGCATGAATTCAACCCAGCCCTTACAGTACCTCAGATTAGTCCCAGTTTGTTGCTATAAACTGTTTTCCGGTTTCTATGCTGAAGGGTGATGCAGATGACCCCAGTGAGTCTATCTACATCATACCAACGCGTACCTGGTTGACAGCGCACTAGCTGACTTGACGTGGTGTGTCATACTGAAACTTCCTCTATTTTGTTCTTTTTTGATATAACTTCTAGGTTTTCCAGCAGACTGTTCCATCTCAACATCAAGGCAGCTCAGATTATAAAGAGAAAAAAAAAAGAGCAGTATTTAAAAGATTAATTTAATTAATGCTTTTATTGACATTCTTATCTAATTCCTCTGTTTCAGGTGAAACAGAAATATTGACCATCAGTCTTCACTGTCATTTTGCTACAGATAGAAGGAACCATATGAAACAAAGGAGACATGCCTGAGTTGTGAAAACCTTCTTGATAGGCTGCATTTATCTTCCTGACCTGCCTGAATTTGTCATCTTGCCTTTGTGTCTTTTCCTAAGCTTTGGAAGTTTGGAGAAACTGGAGGGTGTCATGGCTTTTTCCATATTTCATATACAAAGCTCTATCACAAATAACTTACTGTCAACAGAAACAAGTGTTGCTTGCACTGGGGAATTTCAAGAATGCAGGACCTTTATGTATCATATTATTCAAAACTCAGAAGTCTTTGTAAAGCCTTTCAGGTAAACTCCAAGTAAATTTGGATCTGGGATACACCCCACGTGTGCACTTTCAATGATTTAAGCATCGTGTGACTATTAATCACTGGAACTTTATGGACTTCCCAATAGCACTGCTCTCTGAGCAGACACCGCGGCTGTCATCACAGCAGGTGTTGCAGCAATAGCACCAAGAAGCCTGAGAGCCAGCCACAGTCACCCAGCTGGTTCTTAGGTTCCCCAGAAGGTTCCTGCTGGCGACAAGGTGGCACAGGACATGGGGAGTTCATAAGCCAAGCATGAAGTTCTAGCAAGTTCAAATTAATCATATTACAGGCCACACATATCATTAACCTGAAGCTTTATATTTGATACCTTCTATGTACCACCGATAGGATTCATCTTATTTAATTTTAGCCATCTAAAAGATAAGCATCTAGTCCAAGTTGTCCTTCTACCTTCTGTAGCCAGAGAATCTATAGGAGACAAAACATCAACTCCAGGAGGTAACTCACCCAACCTGCTTTAGATACTAATCACCAAGTGAATAACGATTATCTGAAGGCGCCACTGGACAATTAGCTTGACTCCATGTCTAACATTTAGAAGAGTATTACGAGGTGATACAAATCCCATGCACAGAGGCTGACTGAAATTGTTTCCAGGGACAGTATACAACCATAGACTGTATCCAAGTCCATATGATGGAGTTGGCTCAATTTCCAGAACTACTCAGTCTGGAACTTGATGCACCAAAACAGGGATTCTCCAAAGCATTCTCCAAGGATACATCTCTGAGTGCTGTGAAAAAAAAAAGACAGCGTTGGGAAACTGAAACATTGATAGGGACACACTTAGCCCTATGGCTCTAGGTATGGCCATTCTGGAACCACACAAATATTTCTGTATAAGTTGAAGATATAACCCTTGCCCCCGAGATGGAGAAAAGCTATTTTAGGGCCATGTGAAAGAAGGCACATCCTTTACTGCTAAACACTTTCTTGTCTTAAACTGTAAATAAATATTCTTCGCTAGATGGATGGATCTTACAGGACCCAAGATGCTTTTTGCCTTATAATAGGATCATAGAATCATAGAATGCTTAAGGTTGGAAGGGACTTCCATAGGTCATCTCGTCCAACACCCCTGCACACCGAGGGTCACCTGGAACATGTGGCACAGGACTGTGTCCAAGTGGGTTTTAAAGATCTACAGAGAAGGAGACTCCACAACATCTCTTGGCAACCTGTTCCAGTGCTCTGTCACCCTCACTGTCAGGAAATTTTTCCTTAAGTTTCTGTGTCACTTTTGATGCTTCCGTTTCTGGCCATTTCCTCTAGTTCTATCAGTGGCCACCACTGAAAAGAGGCCAGCCCCATCCTCCTCACTGCCTCCCTTGAGGTACTTGTACACGCTGATCAGGTCTCCTCTCAGCCTTCTCTTCTCCAGGCTGAACAGGCCCAGCTCCCTCAGCCTCTCCTCACAGGGCAGATGTTCCAGGCCCCTGATCATCCGCACAGGCCTGTGCTGGGCTCTCTCCAGCAGCTCCACGTCCCACTTGTACTGGGGGGCTCAGAACAAACAGCCAGTTTGCCGCTTTTTAGGCTACAGAGTAACTTCAAACATATTATTTTCTACTCATATTGAGTATTAGTAGAAGACTGTCAGGGAAACAGGGAAGATAACTAAGGAAACCTGAAACAAAAAGGTCCTGTTTCTACAGACCTTTTGAATAGACATGTGAAACACTGAAAGAAGTACGGCTTATTCACTTATGGATCAAGAAACAAATCATGCAACACTCTAGTTGTATTTGTACTGGATGTTCCCTCTTAAAGAATGAACACACAAAATTTTAATACCTCAGGCTCCACTTGTTTAACCAGAGCGTCAATTTTACTAAATCTGAAAGCATTAAAAGGAACAGTAGATAATATCAATGCATAGAATAGATAATATCAATGCACACAAATAACAGCTGACTCCTACAGAATGAAATTGCCTTTGGAAAGTGGTTCCAAAATGCAGTTAAATTGCCATGAGATGGCAGTAGCAAATGCAATCCCTACCTTTTTTTTTTTTAAGGAAATGTTGCAATCACAAACCATTCCAACTTTTTTTTGAGAGAGAATTTACATCGCACAGAATATTCTTCCTTGGTGGAAAAAAAAAAAAAAGTGTGGACTAAAAGGTGGTAAATATCTACTTATCTGATACACAGATATATACTATCCATTACTTGACTGTAGCAGGATACTGTAGCAGGAAACAGAATTTGGAATGGAAAGGCTTTGGATAGAAAATAATTTTCTCTAAAAAAAATTCAGTGAAACAGCATGCATTTTAAATATGAATCCTTATGTAAATAAGAATCCTTTGTTCCAGATAAAGCAATGTGATTCTTCTCAATGATTCAGACTTGGCTTATGATGCAGTGCTGAGAGAGTTTCACAATGACTCCTGTGACTGCCTATTGCTGAGGAGCTCTGGTCCCTACTGACTACATATCCCAGTCACTTGAACCTAACCTTTGTCTACACGAAAGGGGAAAAGAAAGAACTGCATGCTGGGATTTGTAGTGCAAATTAAAGAGCCAAATGTTCCATTCAGCTCTGTTTTACACTAATTAAATGCAATGTGATGCTTGAATTTCTGGTAAATCATAAATCACCTACACCAGTACAACAGGCCAGGCAAAATGAGAGGATAAAAGTTACACTTTAAGAAAATGTGCTGGTAATTTGACTCCATCCAATTTCCCAAGAAAAACATATAAATAGAAAATGACAGCAGCAAACTCTCTGCTGTCATTACATTCCTGCAGCTTAAATCTAGGGCATCACGAGAAAGTGAGACCATGGTCTTGCTCGCTTGTTTTTTATAAAATACAACCCTCCCCACCCATAATGCCAAATAAAATCTAAACACAATATGCAATTGCATGTAATTCCAAGTACTAGATGTATTAGAGCATTTTGTGTGTTACAGAAATGGAAAATGAGGGTGAAAATTATGTTTAAGGTTAAAGTGTGGCTGTGCATGCGTGCAAGACACACACAGGCAGGAATGATTCTGTACAGCCTCCCCTTCGTTTATATGGTCTAGAAAATTTAACTTGAATTTTCAGATTCAAAAATCTGAACTTCATTGAAAAGGAGTAGATCTCTAGTCCAATCTCCCTTCCAACTTCAACCATTCTGTGTTTCTGTGATTGTAACTGATTTTCTTTGGCTACCAAGAGGAAATTCAAAATCTCACTGATGGAGATTGCAAGAATTTTGCCACGACCTCCCAAAAAATCTCCTCTTCCATTGTGGAATACACTGCACTCCTCCCCATACCCCAATAATTTTGCAAAATAATATGTATTTAAATTTCCCTATAGGTTTGTTTTCGCTAACAAATTTTGTTACACTTAACTACAACTTAAAGGTCTGAAACAGTTAACACTGTGCACAACTGTGCGGTGCTCAGTGTCACACTAACAAACATTATTTTACTGAAAATATCGAGATCGGGTCCAAACATACCATTCAGTCACAGTCAGCAATGGGAAACTGAGGTTTTGCAATGATACTTCAACACGGTGAGTTTCTGTTACTGGAAAGCCCTACAGTGATGAGTTTTTGCTATATTTGTGTTCCTGATTGGCTCCAGGTAGGACCATGCTCTTTGTACAGGTCTTACCTGTGCAAGAGGCCACAATTACCTGACTCCAGTAGCTGGCACACTCAGCTCAGAGCAGCACCGATTGTATCTACAATGGCTAGAGGAGCCTAACCAGCAATCTGAGGGCTTCCCAAGCCTTTTTAGCGAAACCTTAATCAGAGCTGCCTGCTCTGATTACTGTCAGGGATGGAAACAATCTCCAGCAGACAATCTTGCTGATCCATTAGCTAAGGACCCACCTCACCCTTCCCGAGCAATCTGCAACCAGTTCCTTTTCCCAAGCGCCCAAACTCCCACACATCCTTTCCTTAAAATTGCCCTCCTTTTCTTCACGCACGCTCTCAACCTGTGATTTAAAGGGCTGCCTTGCTGCAAGCAGCAGCACACGCCATCCCCTCCACGGAGTCATCGCTTCCCCAGCCAGGCCCTGTTCCTCGCAGCAGCCTCCTTGCAAATCCTCCCCCACAGCCCTGCCACGGCCACCTCCTCCTCCCCCCCTTCCCGTGGCAGCCGGGAGGGAGCCGCTTCGCCTCGGCATGGCTCACTAGCCGCACGCTGCCGAGAGGGACAAGGGCCGACGGCAGAGCTGCTCCTGCGACGAGGGTGCCCGTGCAAGATGGGCAGAGGCTGGCGAGCGGCATCCCCACATGAGGTAAGGCTAGAGGGGGAAGACAAGGCTGGTTTAGTAACTCTCTCGCCACGCGCACGCCCCCAGGCCCGTGGGGGATCACTGTCCTCCCTCAGGCCAGCGGGCCTCCATGGGGGCTCAAGCCGTGGGGTGATTACACCCACTGCGCCTTCGCCCCTGGCAAACCACCCATTTGCCCAAGAGCATCTCGCCTCGCGCGCCTCATCCTCGGGCTTTGCAGGGAGGGGGAAACGAGGGGCCACCCGAGCAGCGCGGTCTCTCCCCCACCCCAGGAGCAGCTCCCGGTTTGCCGCCCCCTCCCGGGGGCAGGTTATTCGTCCCGGTTCCCTCAGGCGGGCGGCAGCCGCGTTACCCCCACGGCCATGGCGGCGCCGCGGAGCGACCGTTAACGCCCCCCCCCGCCGCCGCCGCCGCCGCCTCAGGGCGGGCTCGCGCCTCTGCCCCGCGCATG
>JAWLRI010000086.1:4556513-4669879 GCA_034781795.1 Crypturellus tataupa
GCGGCCGCCCCCGCATTGCGGGCGCCTCGCGGGAGGGCCGGGGGGCGGCGGGAGCCCCTCGGGGCCGGGCACGAGGCGGGGGTTGGGGCCTGGCCCAGGTAGCCGCGCGCTGCTCTCCTCCTCCCGCCTTGCCCATGCGGAGTTCATTTAATAATGGCTATAAACAGCCTCCTCTGCCATCGCCGCCCAAGCGCCCCGGGCACGGCGCAGGGAGGGGGATAAGAAAAGGAAAAAAAAAAACACGCGCATCTATTTATAAAGCACCCCACCCCAGCGAGGGTCGGAGCACCGAGCGCTCCCCGGGTAGTGACATTATTATGCAGCAGGCAGGCTGCTCGCTTGCCAGCGCCGGGGAGGCCTGTAAAGTTTGGGGCGAGATTCCGGTGCCTTTGAAAACAAGCTCGCGAGCAAAGGTTATGCTGCCGCTCTGCGCTCGGTGCTAACGGGCACGTGGGAAGGGGCTCCGAGCAAAACGCCTCCTTGAATTAAAAACTTGCCCCATGATGTGGCTAACTGAGCCCGTGTGTTAGAAGTCAGGAGTTCCGAGTCTACAACTTTTTTGTCCCCTTAACCTGTGTTACAGTAGATATGATGCAGCCCCAAGACTAGCAGCAGGTTAATTGTTTTGGAAGAATTTGATTTCATAGGCATCTGTTCAATGTGTTTCTGTTTATTTTGTATGGCTAAAGCATTGCGGTGTCTTGATATGTGCGGCAAAATTTTGTTGTTACAAAACTAACATTTAAGTTTACTGTAGTATTTGTAAGGAACTAATTTACTTTTGATCTGTACCTATTTTTTGTCAAATGAGAAAAAAAGTGGGTTGATCAAATGACCTGTGCCATAAGTTTTTGGACTATGCATGTCATTCAAAGGGTTTTTAATTATTACTTTATCTTTTTGGCAGACAGCTGTCTTAAACAGATACTGAGAGCAGTAGGTTTGAAGCTCTTCTTCAGTGGCGGATAATATGCTTCCTTAGGTTGTGGTATTTAACAGTAGAATAAGTAGAATCTTTCAGTAAAATACAAGCTCTAACACCTTTGATTTGAGGTGACTTTCCAAAAATGAGCTAGTGCAGCATTTTTGCTGTACATACTTTACATTTTTTTTTAGGCGTTAGGTGGCTGACTGAGGATTTGTGAAGCCCTAGTGAAATTACAGATGACTGTTGTAACTCAGGACCCTGTGTGAATTGCCAAATTATGCAGAATTGTGCAAGTTTTACCCACATTTCTTCCCTAATAGGTTTTCTTCTGATACTACTCATAGTTTTTCTGTCAATAACATCAGAGATAGAATGGGGGAAAAGTTGTATGCTGAGGAAGTTTTACTTCTTCCCTACTCAGCATCTGTGTACTCAGCATCTGCAGCAATCGGATTACTGAAGAAAAGCAATTTTGGTAGTTATATCAGTATTTTTCACTGCAATAGTGACAGGACTGCTCCTAAAACTTTTCCTTCTGGGCTTTTCTTTGTGGGGCCTAAGTCTTGTATATGAGACTAGACTAAAAGTAAAGAACGTGCAGATACATCATGTCAATCATTAATGTTTTCCTCACAGACATAGATATCTGATAAAACCCTCTGGTAAATATAGCTTATACTGGAGAGAGCTGATTTATATGCTCTCCTGTTCTTCTGGCATAGCCGTGTTTTTCTAGTATCTGCGCAAGGCTTATGTATGGTTAATAGATTTAGTCCTCTGGTTGGTCTAGTAAATCTTTCCCCTTGAGGTATAATATACCTGTTTTCCAAGTATTTACTTAGCTGTCTATAGGTAAACTTGAGATCCTTTGCTGAAACTAAGGAGGAGAGATAGAGATGCCAAAGGACTGGTGAAGCTTGCAGGTCTAAACAAGCAGAACTCACTTGGTGCAATTTGAATTAAAGCAGAATACAAAAAAACTTTTTCTATAAAACCAAGCTGCTTGCCTCTTAGAGTGCAGCTTACACAGTTGAGTCGAGTCATTCTTGCTGAGATAGCGTTTTAAGAACTATTGTTAAAATGCTTAGATATTTAACTTTGGCACAGTATAACTTGCAAACTTATGTAACTGGTATGTTTTTGAATGCAGCTGTCAATAAAAGATCTTATTGCCCTTTTCCATGTTAGTGGAACTAGGAATATAAAGCAGCTGTTTTCACACAATGACCTAAATATAAGTCATTTAAGAATAACATTTCTTATTAAAATATTGTCATTAATGTAGACATATTTTTTTTATATTTGAGTTCATTCAAACTTGAATCTTTTACATAATTGGCTATACAGAATAGCATTGGAATTAAGCAGTTGAGTGATGGAGGTGGTGTTATTAAATAAGCATGTTCTGGAATGGGAGATTCTATAAAATTGTATTCATTCTGTCTCTGTAGACCTGCAACTCGTTATAAAGATTTAAATAATAACAGCATTTGACTCAAGATAATAGTGTCTTAGCAGGACTACACCTGAGCCATTCAGCATTAATTCTTACTATTGCATGTGGTTCTATCTTTTTCTGAAATGCTTCCTCCATTTTCCCAAATCGTTCAAAGCATTGCACTATTTGTATCATCTGCAAGTGTGTTTTTAAGTGAAATAGCATACAATTTCATGAAAACTAAGCTAACTTTGAGTATTGCCTCATTGCTGAGTACTTATTGGTAACTATAGCCTTGTTCCCTTATTTTAAGTTTGTACCCTTAGTCTTGGACCAGAAATAAACTTTGGTAAATACCCAAGTACAGTACTATAGTACTTAAGTACAGTGCTCTTCATTGAGAGAATACCAAATTGCAAAGTCCACATAAGTAATCTGCAATGTCTGACACTGTGATGTTTGAAAGATCCAAGGGGTGCATCTAAAATGTAGTTTAAGAGCTGAGTTTAAGAAGGATTCTCTGTGCTGTGGATCTCTGTGGAATTGTCTTGTTGCTTCTTCATGTTACTGTTGGTGCTATCTCTCTGTTAAAGAGCAATGTAAGATTCGTATTGCTAGGTGAAATCAGTTAAGTCTTAAGACTAGCAACAATTATTAGACCAAGGAAATTATAATCAGGACAGGAGAAGAGAGAAAGTGGGATACCTTGCCACCTGAAGGAGTAGACTGACTTTTGTTACTGGGCAGAGATAATACCCTGATCAATGTTACAGGTGTTAAATGAATGCTATAACGTCTGCTCTTCTATATTTCTCTTGTGTGGAACTATGCTGCTTATTAAAACACATACTAAGATGCCGATGCCTATGAAATCCTTATCTCCTTTCTTTTTGTTTCTCTTTCAGGCCTTTGTTCTACTGGGGGTTGACTTTATTTTTTGTTTGTTTGTTTGTTTGTTTTCACATACCAATATAATTGACTATATAGTTATATAATTGAGCCCTTTTGAAAAGGTGTTTGTCATGTGAGCAAAACAATAGCAACATTTCCTTCAACTGCAGATAATTCAAATCAAGTACGCTTTTATTGCTTCGAGTATGAGCTTTGAAGCAGGATTCTAGCAAGCAAGCATCTAAAAGTGACAAAAAAGAAAAACAAAGTTGGCTGATCTGGCTTCAGGATTGAAATTTAGAGAATTTTTAGAAGTTTACACACAAAAGGAAGTTAATTAGCATCTTTTTAATGACTATTTTAGTTCTCATGGTAAGAATATGTTTCTAGTATCTATATAAATTAAAATCTGCTAAAACAGTGGCTTATAAGACTGAGCAGTTTAAGTACAAATTTGTATTCTCATACAGATTTGTATTCTTATAGCTGATAGATTAAATCAAGCAGAGCACTTAAGCGTGCGTATACTGCTATGCAGCGTGCTACTGAATTATGTGGGCCTACTCAAACATACAGGGCATAAATGCCTTGCTGGATTGGGGCCTGGAGGGTGAAGTGTGCTTCCAGGTTTGTGTTTCATGTAACCTTAACGAAGGTTTCTGTATCTATACATACTGTTCCTTCTTAATACCAGTTGCACTTCGGAGCTGGATTGGAGTGACAGGTCTGATTTCTTACTGGCCCTATATCATAACTGTTTATATATAAAATTCAGCTATATTTTTGACTTGTGAAATATCTTAAGGAGGCAGTAGTCACTAGAATCGTGTAAACTGTGCCTGAGCATTGTGTATTTGGAGGTGTTTTTGAGGAAATCTCCAGTTGTTTCACAAGTTCAAGTAAAACTCAGCCTATGTAATGGAGCAGAATGCAGAGAAATGGGAGCAGGTATTAGTAGCTTGTGTTAGTATTAAATTGTAGGATCACTTCATGAAGAAAGAATCAGTTTCTATCAGTAAATAATATTTTGCTTCCTCTAAATAAATGTTTGGGCTAGATCCTTCTTACAAATTGGTCATTCTCTCATTTTTAAAGAACCTGTCTGAGACAGCAGAGTGAGGCACACTAAGCTTAAGAAATGCTCACATTAAGACTTCTTATAGTTCGGTGGAAGAGCTGATTGCCACAAAAGCCTGATTTAGTGGCCAGATCATTTAGAATTGCAATGAACTCAGATTTGGTCTTGAGAAGGGACCACCTCATTGCCTTGTTCATCATAGGCAAGTCTGCCAACTGTGTGACTGCAGTGACAGTGAGAACAGCAAATTTGGGATCAAGTTTGTCCCTCAGAGAAAACCCCCTTTTTTTTCCGGAACTTATTGACTATGTAACAGGACTATGACAGTAGTGACGTGTTTTATGTGTGTTTTTTTTTTTGTTGTTGTTGGGGTTGGTTGGTTGGTTGGTTTTTTTTTCATAGTCATGGGGAAAAAAATACCTACATTACCCTAGCAGTCATCCTTTTTCTTTTAAGGCAATAAGGAATACTGGGGATGTGAAACCAAAATGGCTTTGTAAATAAAAGCTCTCTGTGAGTGTACAGATGAACCAACTGTAGGTTTTCTTTAGTTTTGAAGATTTGACTTCCCGATTTTAATATTCTTCTAGCATAGTTTTGATGTCATTTCCTTGCAAGCAAAGTCGCGTTACAAGTGTGTCTTTTAGAACATTTCCTATTTTATTACAGTTTTATTCCCAGATGTCGTTAGTATGGCTTAAGTCTCTTGTAAGCACTTGCTTATTCTAGATCACTTACTAGAAGAATGATAATATTGCTGTAATGAGAACCTCACACGTAGGTTCATATGGAACAGAGTCTGGGAAATAGCTATGCATCTTATTTTGAATTATTTCCTAATATTGAGTAGTTGTCTAAGCAGAAAATTTTGGGACTCTATAATGTGCTAACTTACCCTTCTAATCATTGGGAATGTACTGGTGGTGTTTTGTTCAAGTACTTTATTTTCATCTGCTCCCAATTGCCAAAAATTTGTGCTTCCATGTTGATAAGTAATTCACTCATAACACAAATCAGAATGAGGTGCCTCTTGGTTTTTAGTGGTATCAGGAAGATCTGGAGTTTCTGAAAACTTGAAATATAAGAAACTCGGTGACCTGCATAGTTTAGAAAATAGAAACTGAAATCTCAGTAGGAGATGCTGTACCTTTTCTTCTGTTCATTTTTTCATTGGAGTATGTATTAACTTGGCCTGTATTAACTTCTGATGTCCTTTTTTGGTGAGGGTACCAAACAGCACAAGGTTCTTTAGGGAAGGACGGTGGATTTTTAAGGGTCTGTCTGTATTTACATGGGTATTATCATAGACAACAATACTGAATTATGCTAAGAATAAGCATAAGTGGTAGTTTCATGGACATTAATAAATGAAAAAGAAACTATACTATTTTCCTGCATTTCAGGGGAAGTTCAATTAGTGCACTTAGTGTGATTTCTAGATAATTATTCAAGCCTTCCTTTGTTTTTGGACTCTCAGTTAATAATCCCAGCAGGACCTTTTTTTCCATGGAGCATTTTATCTTAGTGTATTTTAAACTTCAGCTAAAACATTGTGAAAGGTGTTTAGACCAGCAGTGGCTTCTGTGCCTTTTGAACAACCTGAACAACCCTGGTCGTTCTGATAAACCATTTTATTCTAGAAGTTGGGCATAGAATGTGGACTCCTCTCTAGTATTCTTAACCAGTATTTCCAACTTCGTGCAATAAAGAAGAAAAAAATCTGGTGTAATCAGATGTATAAGTCAGTCTTTTTCTCTAGTTTGGGTTTATTGAACCCAAAGTAGAAACTCATGACGTTCTAAAGCTGCAAATGGTTGAGGGCTGCATGTTATAGAAAAATTTGCCTTGTTCTTAGCTCTGCATTTGTTTGTGGCTGCTGTCAGAAGCAAGCTACAGGGCTAGGTGAACCTTTGTTCTGACTCGCTCTATTTCATGCTCTTACTGCACAAATAATTTCACTTTTCTCTTGGGAGCTGGAGGGAGGGGTGGGACTCAAATTCTCTCTGGTTATTAATAGCTTGAGATAGAAAGCTTAATGTGATTAAAACCCCCCCTTTTTTTTTCTCCTTCATAATCGCTCTGAAGTAGCAGTTGAATAGTATGTCTCTTTCGCCAAAGAAAACATTGCTTTGTGCATCTTTAGCCTAATTTTTATAAGTTAAAGATACTGTATTGTTTGTAATACTGAGCAGTGAATGAAGATGCCAGGACTTAAAGCTGTGAATGAGAGATTGAAAAAAAAAAAAATAAAGCTTAAAAAACAGTTGTATTTAACTGTGACTTAAGGCTTTTGATGTGTTCAGATTTGTTTGATTCTGGACTTTAAGTGGCATACTTCATAGTCGAGTAAGAATTGCTTAAGAGTAGGGTAATGTTCTGTTACAATGGTAGATGACAATAGCAAAACATTCTCTGTATAAAGAGTTACTAATGCCGGGAAAATTGCAGCTCAGCCATGAGTTAATGTAACTCCATTCTCTTCTGCATGTTGTCTTTCTCTCTCTTATCTCTTCCCTTTCCCCCATGCCTCCCCCACACTTGCATTCTCTTCCTGGGGAATTACTAATGCTGTGCATAGTTTTGTTGGAGTAACAGTATAACACTGTGCACTGTTCCTGACATTAGCAGTTTGCTTAGAATTCTTAACATGTACTTGCTTGCCTTTCTCTGTCAAAAGTTTTGAATCCTGCTGGATCTCATTTACTGATACATGAAAAGAAATGAGGGCTTTATTCTTCTCAACTTCTGTCTGCATGAACTGTACCTTCCTTGGATCATCTAGTTCTGCAGCACTTGCCTCAATGGAGCTTTGGCTATTTGTTTATTTATTTATTGCTGCGGTCTGCAGGAGTTTGTGTGCTATTGATAATGCTGTTCTCTGATCTTTTTGCCTAAAACGGGTGTATTTTATATTCCAAAACTCACAAGTCAGAAATCTTTGGAAAATTAACTATAACGAGAAAGGTGCTGAAACGGAGTGCCAGCATGGACATGTCTTCTGCTTATTAAGTTTTCCAAGCGAGGACCTTATTTTTTCATTCTGCTGTTCAGTCAGAGCATCATATGAATTTATGCAGAGCTGCCTCGTAGATTTCCATGCTGTTTGTTAATGCCATCTTAGTTGTCAGTGTATTTTTTCATAGTGATTGGACCACACGTACTTCGATATTGTTGTCTATTTTTTTTCTTGCACTCTCCTGCCTCTGCATTTTAATATAAGTATTTAGAAGGAAACAAGAAGCCTCTAGGTCAGCGGCGAGTTAACTTGCTCTGTTCTGAGGGTGCCACTCATGATAGGATCCTGATCAGTGACTGATAGTTTATATGCAAGTTGTATATGCTGTCGAAATTTAGTGGTTTGTTTGTTTGTTTGTTTTCCCCTCCCGGTGGTTGTTCTGGATTCTAGAAAGAAGTTACATTTTCTTTAACAGACCATATAGCAAATTTTAAATAACTCCATCACTGCATCATTGTCTTCCCAGATTTCTGCAAGAACATCTTGTGACATGAATTATCTTTTGCATGTCCAGGGTTTTGTTTTTAGAAAGTCATATTATTTTTATATCTGTATGTGTGAGTAGACATGTATGTGTATGCATTTATGCATCTTTTGAGAGAGTTTGGCCTTACTTTGGCCTAAGAACTACTAACAGATTCACTTGTTTGCTGGAAAGGTAGATATTAGCAGAGTAAGGTCTCTTAGAGGAAAAAGCTGAAATGTGTTTGGAAGGTGTTAACTTAGAAATGATTGTGTCTGTTCCAGAAAACATTTGGAGGCTCTAGTAACCCTCTGCAACCTTGCATACCCCCTTCTGCCTCTGCTACCTCATCCCTTCAAAAAAGTGGGGAAAAATATACTGATATATGAAAACAAGTGGGGGGAGAATATTTTGCTGCTTTGTATGAGGAGGCATTCAGACAGATTGCTAACTCCTAGCAAGGAGGAGTTTTAAGCAAAGGGAAACTGTCTTAAATGCAGTGCTTGATAAAAATGGTGTTACCTGTGGAGGTTTACCATGTTAAGAGGTCAGAATTCATAGGTGCCTCTGCATCAGAGTAGTGATCTAGTGTTCTGTGCAATGGTCTGAAGTTTTAGTCACTATTTCCCTTCAATTACAGGGAAGAAAGGGTAAGCAGGAAAAGGTGGAAACAGCTCATACTTTCCTTTCTTCACACAGTCCTTAATTTACCTTTTTTTTTTTTTTTTCTTCCCTCCCCCCTAACTCTGTCCTTCACTTGCTCTCCATGTGGAGATGTTCTTGCCTGTCACAAGGCCCATTTCCTAAGGCTTTGCTGTTTGTCTGTTAGTTTCTTTGGGCTTAGCTTACCAGCTGTCTACATTTAATATTTTTTTTCTGCCGCATGCCATGGCTCCAAATCTGTCTTAAAACAAACAAACAACAAAAAAGTGCTGAGATGTTATTAAAAACGTTCTTACTCCTGTGGATATTTTCTTTCTATGTTCTTCTATTTGCAATTGTTTTACCAAAATAAAACACATGCCACAGTTAATCACTTATAAGCAAGTATTCTGGGAGGAAACTGTGTTAATACATGTTTATTAAAACAGTCCCATTTCTGTGCTATTTCTTATAGTATTTTTTTTAGAGCCAATTCACGTTCCTCTAAATGGGCAATGTATTCCTGCATCTAACAGTACGTGTTCAGAAACATCAATGCTGAGTTTCAATACGTTATTGATGGTGTTGAGCCACAAATGCCAGAGCTCAATCATACAACCTCCAGTAGTTTCTAAATAGTTCCATTGGCAAGAAGCTTTTTCATGACTTCATTTAGCCCATGACTGTGGTGTATTATGTTGCTTTATCTGTGTGTGTTCTGTCTTATTTTAGTCATTCTCCTGATCTCTGGGTTGATCTCTGACATGTTGTTTGTTAATGTTAATTGATTTGGGACATACAGTATGTGTTGTCAGTTTTCATTCAGTAGGAGCTAATATTTGAGAACTTCTTCCATGTTTATTCAATTAAATGCTGACTGGTTACTGCATCCCACTTACTTAAAGGGGAAAGCAAGAACTACAGGTCAGACTGGAGTTGAGGGGCTGTAGTATGTCCCTTTTTTGCTCTGTATTAACCTGTGTGATTTGGTGACTTGTGTCCTATAGCTGAAGTAAAGATTGTAATCTTATATATGCATGCTTGTTGCAGCATAGGGGCTATATTGTTACTTGGAGAATTGTGCCAGGAAATTGAAATACAGTGACTTTTCTAAGCTTAGTTTGGCTAAGTACCCGTTACTTCAATGTGGCTCATATGAGTAGTTTATTCTAGTGGAAGAAGCACAACTTAAAAATTGTTTAGAAAGGACTATTGAATTTTATGTTGTTAAAATACAAGTTTTATATGAGGGATGGTTTGGGGGAAAGGTTTTTTATTGTTGTTTTTTTGTTGTTGTTTTTTGGGGGTTTTTTTGGTGCTCAAATCCTTCTGAATTCTTTGGGAAATTAGACCTTTAACACGGATGTGTGGAATGATATTGATTGTCCTTTGTGAATGATTTAAAGCTTAGCTTTATTTGAACTTTCAGTCATATGAATTAGCAGAAGAGAAAAATGTATCAGAAAGCAATGTATCACATTGTGTCAGAAATGTTCACATGTATCAGAAAGCAATATAGTTATGTTCTCTGGATAGCACAGTTTGAGGGACAAATGAAGGGGCAAAGAAATTTCATGCATTCCAGTGATGTATCTGTGGTTGTCCATGGTTGTCCGTGATCTGGTATACAAATCACCCTTCCTTTCTTTGCCACTCTGTTCTCCAGTTGCATCTAGTTTCAAGGTTTTTGGCTACTGACTCTTTGCCATGCTCCATTCATTATTTCAGTTTTATTCCTAGTGCTGCAGCCTTTTGAATTTTGGCACTCTGGTGTTTTATCCTAGATCTTCTTACTTGTGTGTGGATTTTTTTCCCACCTCCTTCCCCATAGACTGTATAAAGTGTTCTTGCTTTTTGTCTGCAAGCTGCAACTTTTTGGGGAGGACACTTTCTGTACAGGCTTTCAGTTTGATTCCACAAAGCCAATATTTTTAAGTCAAGATTCAGGTGCACTCATGGATGCATCTCCTGCATTTTCATGTTTGTGCACATAGACTCATTCTCATTATTCAGAAACCTCTCTAATTATTCTTGAAAGCTAAAAGCCAGGAACTTTGCCTGCAAGATAACTTCTTCCTTGTAGGAGGAACTAATGAAAGCCATAGATACCAAGACTGTGAGCAAGAAGTCTGCTTTGGTTAAAATTGGGGCTTGGTTGAGTAGTCTTTGAGGCAGTTGTGCTGCCAGGTGATATTGTAGAGTTAACATTTCTGCTACTAAACTTCATACACAGAATTTTCTGTTTTTAAGCTTTTATGGAAATAGGAGGAATGTCTGTCTGTGGTAGTTCCATATGTGGTTCAAGATCTTGAAAAGTCAGGGCAGAGTAGAAGACTAGTTCTCTTCCCATATCCAACTGTTTTTCCAACACCATTGCTGAGTGGTTGGGCTGGGTTAAGCAGGGGAAGGGGGAAGGGTGCTAAAATTGTATAGAAAATAAGAGTCTTAGAATGCAAGTTCTTTCTAGGAAGATGACAGAAGAATGATAAAAGAGGACTACTTAACCACATTTAATATCTAAAGCTTTATTGTAGGCTGTGCATGAAGACTGTTCAGGGTTTGTATCTGTCCCGATTGTGTTGTTACACAACAAAGTCATTCTCTTAATTTGGACAACTGCAGTCCTGTATGTTAGGTCTGACTTGCCTAAGTTATATGTGCTTAACTGAACGTGTCATTCTAGCCTAATCTGTACAGTGCACAAAGCACCTCGTGAAAGAATGAAGAGTGATTTATTAGGTGGGCACAGAGGTGTGAAGCATTATTCTGTAGATATGGGGACAAGAACATGTATAAAGGATATTTTTTCTGGTAAGGAGAAGAGTACAGATTCTTTCTGCCAACCTTTTTTTTAAGGATTTTGTACTGTAATTTAAAACTGAATAACTGTGTTACTTTGAGTCTTGAACTTCGTTTTTAAGACACGTCTAATAGGGGGAGACTTCAGCAGATCACTTCCTAACTCTTGAGAACTCTGATTAAACTGTGATTAAAAAAAAAAAAACCCTACTTCTCCGAAACCTGTAGGCTTGGCATATTTCTCCTACCTACAAATAAACCATGTTTTCCCTTTTGATTTAATGAGGATTTTTTGAAGAACTAGCCTATTAGCCTGCAGGTGTAGAGTGGCATCATAGCAGAAATATCATTAGCTAGAGAGTTGCAAGTAAGGTAGCCACAGTGTGTTACTGCAGCTTTTAGCCTGAATACTTTATGCTATGGGCTCTGAATTTTCTACATAGAAGTTTTCCAACTACATCATGATTATCCTTCTCTCTGATTGCCTTCACCTCTCTTCACACCCTTAAAGAATCACGTGCCTATAGTGCTTGATTTAGAATAACAACAGCTTTCACTTCACCTCCTGCAAAGGGTTGAGGTGACTTGATTTTAAATGGAGAGTAGACTTGTTAATTTTTGAGGTATCCTGATAGTTATGTATGATTTGCTAGAATGGTGTCTGCCCTGTCCGTATGCATTTCTGATTGTGGTACAGCTGACAGACTGTTAAGGAAAAAGAATAATTGCAAGGTACTGTCATGTCTGACTAATGCATACTTAATAATATACAGAGACTAGAAGGAAAGCTCTTGTGCGTAGTGGTGTATTTTTTATTTTCTGTTTTTTTTGTTGGTTGTTTTTGTTTTGTTCTACAGTAGTGAAAAATGTAAAATACACTGCAAAATATATTTGCCAGAGTAATTTCTGCCTTTTGAGTTCTGTATTAAGGTGAGATTGTAGAATGACCACATTTTATTTTGTTGTACCTTCAACAGTGAGAAAGGAGTAGGATTTAGTCTAAGTGCTGCTAGTGTAGTGGAATGAATAAAGTCTCTTCTGTCCAATAACTCCCCATTTGATTTATGGCAACAGTCTGTAATCATTTTTGATCACTCTGACTTCATTAGAGTTGTATGCGAATATAAAAAGGCCTAAATTATATATATATTCTTTTTCCTAGCAACTGCCGTAACGTGAACCTCATGCATATGCTTAAGAGACAGAGATGAGCATAGCCTGTGTTTTGTTGTCTAGTTACGGTTTGTGTGGGCATCATTATTTTGTGCTCACTTGAGAAGAGACAGAACTTGAGAGCAGGAGTTGGTGTGAGGGGAAGCAGAGGGTTCTGTTGCTGGCCTCGTGCCGAATAACTCGAGTGTGTGAGTGGATTCTGGTTTTGTTAGCAAAGCATATGAGCAGAGGAGTGTATGCTCAGTCCCCACGTATCACATTTGAATCACTGTTGTGATGAGATCAGGTGCAAACATTCTTTTGTGGTTTATCCTAACATATAAAGATATTTCACAAAGGGGTCATAGCTGTCTGGAGAAGGCCTAATCTGAAAAGCTTTGGTGGCTATATATAGTATGTATATATATTTCATTCATTTATAACTGGAGACATGTCAGAAGAAAAACATGTTATCAAAAAGTCAGTGTTATCACTTACTGATTCAGTGTTCTCTGCATAAAAGTTAAAACCTTCTAAAACATTTAGTAAATTAAGATTTTTTTTTTTTTTGCTAATAAAGTAGCTTAATTGGATCTTCAGATAAAACATGTTTCTGACAGTCTCTAGCAATATAGTTTTTGTTGGCTATCTTGAAATAGAAAAGCTTGTAGTCTTGTTCCATTACACTCTATTGTGTGGCAGGGATTTGCACGTGGTATGGTCCTTCCTGGGGCAGAATTTGCAAGTATGTAAAATGTGTGACCTATTTTGTGTGGGTGTGTGGTGCTTTTTTGTTCTGTTTTTGTTTTTTTTATGAATGCACAAATAAACTGATGTGGATTAGAAGGGTGGGTTGAATGGTGAGGGTGTGAGAGCTGTCAAGATAAACCAGTCATTTTATGCTGCCTGCAAATAAAATTTTTCATCTCTTGAGCGTAAATATCTGCTACATCACATCCCAATGATGGGAGAAGGAAGAGGAGGGTAGGGTGTGCAGTATATTGGTCTGGCTTGAATAAAGAAGCATGAATTTGCAGTGCTTGTAATTTTATTTCCAGATCTCCTTCGCTTGTCAGGGGCAGTTGTTTTTCAGTGAAGCGTAAATACATTAAGGTTTTAAGTAAATCTGCAGCACAGACATCTGAGAAGCTTGCTGTGTAATTTAACTGAAAATCTAAAGATGAGCTTTCACAAGATGGCTGAGTCAAACTAATGGCTTGCTGCTGCCTAAAGGGACAGCTGCTCTGTTGCTTCTGTGTCTTGCTCCTGGTTATCCAGCCTTACCGTTTCCTTTGTGCAGGCTCTGGCATTCATCATGACCCTTCAGATCATTTTATCTGTTAATAAGAAAAAAAAATGCTTCTCACAATATGTAAAATTAGTCAGTTCCCCTTCAGGTCCCCAGCCCCATGAAGAAACCAGAAGGTAAGCAGGACTCCAGGGAGATTGCTGCTGTCCTGGAAACATTGAGCTTCTTGGCGTAGTAAGTCCAGGGAACATCACTTTTCAGATGTGTGCTCGTTAAGTAATCTGAGGGAACACTTGTTATGCATATCGATAGAAGTGGTCTTTGTCAGAGCCATGAATGCTAGTGGAATACAAATTTTTGAAGTGTAACAACAGGTGAAGATATTTAAAATATGCAATGCAGTTCAGTTAGTAGCAATATCCTTGTTTAAAAAAAAGCAGAGCAAATTTGAGATGAAATCTTTAGAAACAGCTGAGTATCCTCTATATCTGTGCATTTTTTTTTTTTCATCTTAACATTATGTTAATATAGTCAAACATCTCTCTATGTTCCACAAATAACCTTAATACTCTTTTCGTTCTCAGAACTGAAGGGAAGTCATCATGGGAGCATTTTTAGACAAGCCAAAGATGGAAAAGCATAATGCCCAAGGGCAGGGGAACGGGCTTCGTTACGGTCTGAGCAGCATGCAAGGCTGGCGAGTTGAAATGGAGGACGCGCATACGGCTGTGATTGGTTTGCCAAACGGACTTGATGGATGGTCATTTTTTGCTGTATATGATGGGCATGCCGGATCCCAGGTTGCCAAGTACTGCTGTGAGCATTTATTAGATCACATCACAAGCAACCAGGATTTTAAAGGACCAGATGGCCCACCATCTGTGGAGAGTGTAAAGAGCGGTATCAGAACAGGTTTTCTGCAAATCGACGAACACATGAGAGTCATCTCCGAGAAGAAGCATGGCGCAGACAGAAGCGGCTCAACGGCTGTGGGCGTCATGATTTCTCCCCAACATACATACTTCATCAACTGTGGAGACTCCAGAGGTTTACTTTGTAGAAACAGGAAGGTTCATTTCTTCACCCAGGATCACAAACCAAGTAATCCACTGGAGAAAGAGCGCATACAGAATGCAGGGGGCTCTGTAATGATTCAGCGTGTGAATGGTTCTCTTGCTGTGTCAAGGGCACTTGGGGACTTCGATTACAAATGTGTCCATGGGAAAGGTCCTACAGAGCAGCTAGTTTCACCTGAGCCTGAAGTTTATGAAATTGAAAGATCGGAAGAAGACGATCAGTTCATCATACTGGCTTGCGATGGTATCTGGGATGTTATGGGGAACGAAGAACTGTGTGACTTTGTAAGATCCAGGCTTGAAGTCACTGATGACCTTGAGAAAGTTTGCAATGAGATAGTTGACACCTGCTTGTACAAGGTAGCCAGAACTGAGAGGAGAAGTTTATTATGGTTTACTATTAGAATTTGATGAACCAGTTAAGATTAAGTTTTGGATCCAATCTATAAGTAATATATGTTTTAATTTGGGGGGGGGGGGGGAAGAAGGGTTTCCATAAAAATGGTGTTGGGGAACAACATGAACAGTATTGCTTTCTGGGTCTCTTTGGTTAGTTAGGAGTTTGAAATCATATACAGGTATGTTGTGATCACCAGGAAGCTGATGAAAACCTGGGGCCACACCAAGGACCATAACTGATTGTCTTTGCTTCACAGCATATCTTACAAAACCTTTAACTCTCAAGTTTTAATCAGACTAGAGAATGGTCTTTCCCTCCCTTCCCCTTTTTTCTTCTTTTTTTTTTTTTTTTTTTCTTCTGCCCACATAGGGCATTCCTGTCTTAGTCACACCAAAATAAATGGTATAATTGCTGGTGCAGAATGACTGAATCTTAATATCATATTTAACAGTTTAAAATTCTTGCCTGTATGAAGATATGACTTTGTAAGTTAGTTTTTTTTCTAGTTTAATTACTGTGTTTCTTGTTCAGTGGTCTGTGATATGGCTGTGAAACAAATTCAAGTAGAGGAAGATGGGACTGTTTTGTATATAAAATCTGGCATTATGTGCGATAGCTTCCATTAATTTTAATAAATTGTAGAATCATTCAGTTATAGAAGAGACTTAAAATACCTATTTTCATAGCTTGTCATTTAATTTTCTAAAGGCAAGCTGAGTCATAATGTTTCAAGAAATCCAGTATTTTTGATACTAAAGAGACAAGACAGCATCTCAGCTCTTGACACGTGGCTAACAAGGTCATTGCTTCCCTTTTGGGGGAGAAAAAAAAATATTTTCCAATGCTCAAGAAATTGAAAATACACTTATTTTTGTTTATAATTTTACCAGTTAATGCTGAAATTGAATAACAAGGAATGAACACTGTTGCTGATGTTAAAGCCTTGCAATAGCATCTCCCTATACGTACCTTTTTTTAACAACTTCTTTGGTCTCCATCTTGTTGGCTTCAGTGGATTTGATGAATGGTAAAAAGCATATAGATGAATGCAGATTATGGCACTTAATACAGTGAAAATAAACTGTTACTTTTCATATGCAGAATGTAGTTGCATTTTAATACGTTTAGGTGTTAGGATTGTGTTTAGTTCGAATTCCTAAAGCTGGCATTTCAGAGAACCGTGTTTTTTCTGTTTGTTTGTTTTAATGCCTAAATGATACAATTACAAACCAGAACCACTTCTAACTGTCTTTTATCAAACTCTCGATTCTTTTCTTTACAAACAAGCAAACAAAACTCTTCTACTCAACAGCAGATTGTTTTTTTTTAAGGTGGAAGCAGTGTCTGAGTTAACTATCTTAATTATTGCTTTTAGGGCAGTAAAGTTTTGTTTAGTATTAATTTAATATTTTAGCTATTTCCCCAATGTGATTGGGTAGTACGTAAGAGTGAACACAACCTTTATTGCACATCATTTATTGGTAATGTCTTTTTTTTTTTAAAAAAGTTATCTGTCTGTATTTGGCTACTCATAATGTTTAAACCATAAAACGGGTCAAAATGACTTAAAGTAGTTCAGAAGGATTAAACATGCAGATTTGTAAGCAAAATTTCTGTAAGCAAAAAAAAAGAAAGAATTAATATTAACCTCTAGGAACAAAAAGTGTAAACTGATATCATGTGACTAAGTTTTTGTATGTAAACATGCATTGATATGACTTTAATCTGATGTATATGGATTCTCAAAATCGTCTTTTTTTTTTTCCACCAGGGAAGTCGAGACAACATGAGCGTGATACTGATCTGTTTTCCGAATGCGCCAAAGGTATCACCAGAGGCGGTGAAAAGAGAGGCAGAGTTGGACAAGTACCTGGAAAGCAGAGTAGAAGGTGGATCATTTAAAAAAAAATAAGTAACTTTGAAGTAACTTTGTTTCTAAACAGATCCCTTAATCCCCTTGAAACAACTAAACTCTTAACCCGTACAGGCTTCCTAATAAACCTTCAAGTGCCATTGGCCATCTAGCATACATCTCTGAAAAAGGCACACGTGCACCCCTGCTCTATGCCTCATAAATTCTGCTATGAAAGCACAGAAGCCTTTAACCCTGAAGATTGTTCAGGATGGCAGAGGAAAAAAAATTGTGCTCAGTGTTATTCATTGACAGCACTAACTTCAGACCAGTAAACCCTGGTTCCATCATATGGAGTTAAATGAAATACTAGAATGTCTGGCAACATGTCTATGAAGATGGCAATATAGTAATATACTGTAATATTATAATAATGTGATTATTGAAGAGTTGCAGCTTGATTTACAGTCATCTTAAGGGCAACTGCTAACATATATACTTGCTTAAAAATACTTCAGAAATTTGTCAAAGCTCGTTTTTTGGCTTTGAGCCAAACTGTGCTCTCTCAAACTGAGAGCACATCATACTCTAACTTGAAAAATTTGGTTAAATCTGTATTTCTGCAGTTCTTAAACATTCAATGTAAACTTCAAATCTTAGGCATTTTTCAATCTCCTAACAAACTGGTATTTCAAATCAGTTTGACTTTTTCATTAACACTGAACTATAGTGCCTTTAGGTGTTTAAAATGAACACAGTTTGGAGTTTGTTCTGAAACCTAAGACACTGTATGCGTTGTTTGCATAGGTTCAGTCTATTTTTGAAGTGAACTCCTCCAAACCTATATATTACAAGTCTGGTCACGTGTATACACTCCCAAGAATCCTTAGTAGCATGCAGGGCATGATATGCAGAGTTCTTAGCAAGCTTCGTTCCAGTCATTAGTGAGTTACAGGAATATATTGTGCACTTTTTTCTTCTGTAACTTGCGTGAAGATAAAACAAAGTGCAACTTCAAAGACTTTGCAAAGAACTTGCCTATGTGAGAACTGTGGCTTCAGACAAATGTGCATTATGAAGCACTTAAGACCTGTGTAAATGCTTCTTCAGAAAGTACCACATTTTCAAAAGCAACATTCCCAAGGTCTCAGTGAACCACAGTGGTTTTGCTCTTGAATAAATGTCTAGACAGGGCGTTTAAGTATTTTCAATTATCACTTGCCCAGGTGGGAAAGTTGATGCACAGTAAGCTATAGTGAATTGTTTTGACACTACGTAGCAAGGGCCTCCACACGCGTGGTGACACTGTGTGAGTTAAGTGTAGGTGCCTTTCTCCATTTTGAAGCAGTGAGCAGCTTTGCACTCAGACACTTAAAGAGCTCACTATATGTGCCCGTTCACAAAATTGGTGGCAAACAACTATGCTGTAAGTTTCCGTGTCAATTTATACCAGTCAAGTCTCCTGTGTTGACAAGTGTTACCTTCACATCTTATTTTAGCTCAATTCAGACAAACCTGTGACATGGAATACGAGAATGTGTTCGAGTTAAGGTTGCATCTTCAGCTGGCCCCACTGGCCTAGATATATTACAGTAAGGAGAGAGAACTGTTTTGTGCAGACGCTTCAGTAAAATAAAGAAAGCATTAGAGCTGCATGTCATTATGGTACATATAGTAGTGCTTTTGGTTGCCAATATGTTGCATTTCAGGAATTCCTGAAATGCAACATATTGGCAAAATTTCAGGAGTGAATGAAATGTCATAATTGTACAGCGGCAGAAGGATCCTATATATAGTTAAAAGCACTTTAATACTAATTTAATGGGATGATGCCTGTACTGTTTCTGAAAATATATTGTACTTCCTCTCGAAGGTCAATACTTTTTTTAATTGTCCTCAACTTTTTTCCCAGTGTTGCACAAAGCTATTTAAATTTATGAGTGTGTAGTAAACACTATTCAACCTGCCTGATTTATATCAGCTGTATGTAGAAAGATCATTCTTGGTCTTATAGCTCTTACTGATGAGGAAAGCTGAAAGGCTGAACTAAAGTAAAATTGCAAGTGCAAGTGTTGATTGACTTTTATATTTAACTTAATCATTCTTATGCAGTTATGTTGTTCCATGCTGTAAGTGGATTATGCAGTAGTAGCTAGTAAGATAGAACTGTCACAATATCTGAAATTTTAACACTACAATGAATAATCTTAATATTATCTTAAGATGCGTGAGGAATGGCAGGGCTAAATTTTAAAAGCCTAGTTTTTAACTAAAAGAGCCAGAAATGTAAAGATTTTACATTTAAAAACTTTTGGACTATCTCTAATATTAAGTTAAAGCTAAAATTTGTTAAAATTGAATCTTGATGAAAATGCATATTATGTATATGTTATGCTCTTCAGTACTCAGTCTAGTTCAACAGGTAATGATATTTGATCCTTACTAATGTGCATTTTTTTTCTAGTTAATATGAGTACTTTTCCCTCAGCCCAGGATATATCCTTATACTGTTAACATGTACTAAAGTTAAGATTGGAAAGGGCTTAGTACTAATGGTCATCTGAACAATGAAAAGTGGTTCAGATGAAAAGAAAAATAAAAGTATAGAAAGCTTTCTACTTACCGTGTTACCAAGGACTCTCCTTTTATTGATCTTGATCCATTTGTGGTCCAGATGCATAACTACAGGAGATAACGATAGACAAAGGAAGTGTGGAGGAGTATCTTTGTGCCATTTACTTGCAATAAATAAGTGTTACTCTTAAAATGTCTTGTGAACTTCCAAATAGAAGTAATCAGTCATTCCAGAATACATTGCTGCTATTTGCACTATGTGAGTTACCAATGTGTGGACTCTTAAAAACTTGACTAAGTGTCTTGTTCCGTTCTCAGTTTTTTAACCTATAAACACTCAGTTAATAGATTATCCTTGCAATATTTATATCTATAAAGAGATAAATAATTTTAAGTTAACTAATATATGTTCCTTCCCATATTTTCACAAAATCTAAAACTTTGGCTTTTACTTAAATGTTGTATGGAATTCCCATTTGGAGTATGAAATCAGTAGATATGTTTTGAATCCTTTATTTTAGGGTTATAAGTATGTTTTTCCATTTCTTAATGCCGTGAAATTGTGTAGAAGGCTTAAAATTAAATTAAAAGGAGGTTAACAAGATGCGTTGACGAAAGACAATTCAAATAAATTAAAAAGAGCTAGCAGACCGACTCCATTTGTTGTCAGTGTTCATTCAGTCTGTATCTATAGTTCTATCAAGATATAAATGTATTAATTTAGTGGAGACTGTATGTTATATGTACTGCAGTTACAGGTTGTGAAACTGTGTAGCATAGGTAAACTATAAATTCCTTATTTTTGTACAGCAGAACTCTAGCTCTAGCACAATGTAGAATATACTAGATGTTCAAAATTGCACAATAAAGGAATTTGGCAAAACAAATCTGAGATCTTTGCTTCTTATTCAGATTTAAGAGTGTTAGACTGCTTACTAAATGCTAGATGGTGGATGATAGTGAATTTTGGCCACAGACTTTGAGGAAATGGCAAGTTTCTGAGGTATCTAAGGTGTGTGGTCTCATATATTGCAAATAACTTAAGGTGACTTGCAAAATTGAGTTGATTGCAAGTGCAGCCCTGAAAAACTGTATGCACAAAAATCGATTCACAAGTTTTCCTTTTTTTTTTTTTTTTTTAATTTAGAAGGACTAGACATACTTTGGCTTTAGAAACTTTTAATGTGCCTTATCTTACTAAATTATGAAGCAGAAACTTGGTACACTGTTTTGTTTTTATCACTTTCAGTAAAAACTGAATGCCAAGATACCCTTTTTCAAGTGGGTTCTGTTGAATTCCAGCTACTCTTGAACTTGCTTAGATGCTTTACTGCCTGAAGAATAGTGTGTGTGTCTGTGCACATTTTTGTACATGTGCTGCAGTATTCACTTGAAAATCAATACCTCCAAGTCTTAATTCATATGTTTTATAATCCTGATTTTTCAGTTCACATAGAAATTGAGATGCATTTAAAAAAAATCACTTGTTCTTTAAATAGGGCTCTCGCAAAACTTGGAGTGACTCATCAAGGGTGGTAAGGTCTAAAAGCTCTTTTGAGTTTGTTTACTACTTCAGAAAGCCAGGCCTAAGAATAAAGCTAAAGGAGTAGTTTTGTGGCAGACTTGAATGGGACTACAGTACAAATTTTTGTTAATCAGAAGTTGGGGTGGATCAGTTCCAAATAATTACTTATCCCCTAAATGAGTTAAGGATGGAGCTGTCACTTAACTCTGTCCATGGCATTTAATTTGTACATTAATATTCTAAGGTCTATATGTTACTGTCATTCAGTGAGATGCAAGTATTTGTACATGGAGCTATGGGAATTATCTTTAATATATTTAACCTTTTGTTGCTTCTAAATATAATACTTTCTATCATAGTAAAATTTTCAAACTGCTTTTACAGTGTTAAGGCTGATGTTAATATCTACCTCCTGCTCAGTGTGTTTTATTGGGAAGACATAATAATGATATAACAGTAAAGTCATTAAAGAAATAATTCCCAGTTTTATTAGGTTGTTATGTATTCTGAAATCGGTGTGCACATTAACAGTTTGCAGAGTATTTATCCATTGCACGTTCCTATGGTATGAAAGTTAGTTGACATTTTACCAAGTTGAATATGGTCTGTAATCTATTTTTTGTATTAAAGTTAAGCTACCTTTTTATAAAACTGAGTGTTTCAATCTTTTTAAGTTAAATTTGGACTGCACTTACAAAAAAAGTACTTCTGATTCCCAGAGATCATAAAGAAGCAGGGTGAAGGAGTACCAGACTTAGTCCACGTGATGCGTACGTTAGCAACTGAGAGCATCCCAAACCTCCCGCCGGGGGGTGAATTGGCAAGCAAGTGAGTTCACATTAGTGTCAATGTGGTTTTTGATTTAAATTAAAAATTAATGTAAGGCCACTCTTAAAAGCGAGGGGAGGGAGGGAGGGTTCAGGACCAAGTAATTTGCTCTGCAATTTTCATTCTTGACTTTTTCTCTCTGAAAAGGAGAAGCACAAGAACAAAGTGAACTATGGGTCACTGCTAAAACTAACTGTCAAACTACAGTTGTGGAAAGACTCAGGGGTTTTTTAAGGGTGGCCTAAGTGTCTGTTTTTTTGTACTTAACTGGGTTTTCTGTGTGGGAGGTTTATGTTTGAAGATGCAAAAATAATACAGTGATTTTAGTAGTAATTTGATAAGTAGTTCCATACTTTGTCAAGAAGTGATCTAAATCTCATGTTCTGCTTGGCAACTTTCTTTTCTTGTCTGTAGCTAAGGCAATGTTGCAATTCCTAAAAAGTTTGCTTTTTTTTCTCCTCTCTGTGCTTGTGACAAATCTGAAAAATGGATAGAAGTCTATCAAAAAAGATAAGGGAGATATTATATTTATAACTCTCTTTAGACTGTCTCCCTCTGAGGAAGAGTTCAGTAGTGGTACTCTCTGGGCTCTAAATTGACGCTCAACCTTTGAGAAAGCAGCATGTGCTTTTTGCACAGCAATCAAAGTTCATTTTGGAGTAAAGGATTCTTCACGAATCTATACTGTTTTAAAATGTATTGAACATATGTGCTATGGGCTATATTTTTAATGCTTCAGAGCACAGTTTTCATATCACTACAGATACATGAAGAGTCTAGGTGTCTAATGGAGTAAGCAGTGAACGTTACACATGCCTTGAATAAGAGCTATTTGAGTTGGAAAAAGGGGGTGGCAGTTTTATGTGCAATACTAGTATCTATTTAGGATATGTTTCTGTCATCCTGAAATACCACTGCATCAGTTACTCGTAAAACACGGCACGTGCACACAGATTGCTTATCATAATCTCCTTTGGCTAGCAGTAGTATCAAGCCTATGAGAAAGTGCTGAGGCCCCTGAAGTGACCAGCTTCAGTAGGATTACGTGCTTAAGTGATGCTAGCTCGAAGAGGGATTGGCAGAAGTATGGGTTTAATTGGGTGTTAGTGTAGCTCAGAGGAAAGCAGCGCTGCCAGTTTGGAGGGACGACACTTCTGAGGAAATTTGTCTTTGTTTAATATCAAAGATTCCTGTTGCTGAAAGATCAGAGAAACTCTTAAGTTTGTACATGCAACATCCTTTGTGTGTAATTGCTTGGTTTTACTGCTTTAAATTCCGCCTGTTTTCTGTGCCATGTAATCATTTGCTCGAGCTATGATATTTATACTGCTGCATGGTAGTATCTGACTCTTCAGTGTGTATTTACTGGATGATTATACAGTCTCTCATCTGCTTTTCTTCTGCTGCTGCCCGCCGTTGTGACTCCCCTGCATGTATTTATGAGCAGCTAAAATGCTGTGCTTTGAAGCTTGTTTTGTATTGCAGTTGTAGTCTGTTACTTTGTCATACTCAGTTCTGCAAAGAGGGGATCTGGAAGAAAGTTATTTTTAAAGTCAAATTTATACATCCTGTCTCCTACTCCCTTCTTTCCTTCCTGTTCCCACTCCAAAGTTTATTTCTCATGTGCTAGGTAAGGCAAAGGCTTCCTTTTCCTCTACTCTCCCACTTTTTTAATATAAAAAAAAATAGAGAAACAGCTCATGTTGCCCTTTTATCTGTTATTTCCACTCTTAATATTTTTCCCTAGATAATCCTTAGGAATTCAAAAGATGGAAGTATTGATCACACATTTTAAATTTTAAATATGCTGATTTTTTTAATGAGATGCAGGAACCTTTTTTTCCTAAAAAATAAGACCTGCTTCTCAGAGTGAAGATAAAATGTATATAAAGCTGCCATTTCCAGTTTTAATTTCTTCAAGAGAAAAGTTATAGAAGAATAATGGACATGTTATTGGAAACTAGTATTGCTTAAAAAAAAAAAACTACTACTTTATTATGTAGTTATTTATTAGAAGTTATTTATGACTTCATAAATAACTTTACCAGGACTTTAATCTTTAATTGAAAGTATATTTCAGAATTTAATAACAACAAAGCAGTACTTTAGAATGCACTTTTAATGTATTCAGAAAACACAAAGCTGATACCTCCTCTCTGAAAGTGTCCTAATATATTAAGTACTGCTGCACTATTTCTCAGGCACACAAATGAGCAGAACACTCAAAATGCATCGTGTTCCCTAATACCCCTTTCAAAGGCTGAAACACATCGCCAGGAGAAAACACTGCAGCCTGATCTGAATGTCGGGTTTTGCTGTTCCTGCTGAACTCTGACCACTCTTCAGCCTTGCTTTTCTTGAATCTAAAGGTTGTAAAGAACGAGGTTGCTGTGTTTCCATGCTTAATGAGACTTAGTACTTGCACTAAACTTGAATCTTGAATTAAAAACTCTTTAAATTTGCAGCTTAAATAACGATTATACTTGAAGAATTTGACTTGGGTGGGAGGAAAAAAAAGACATAATCTTAAAATCTTGTGTTTTTTTGGTCTAGACGGAGTGTGATTGAAGCTGTTTATAACAGACTGAACCCCTACAGGAACGATGATACTGTAAGTATCTTTTCTCTCCCATTCTCACCCTGCCCCAGTAATTTTTATGCAGAAATGTATTGCTGATCCTTGACTTAAAAATCCCCTTCCTCTAATCCCTACCCCTCACCCCCAAAGAAGAGTAATGTGAAAATTGCATTCTTTAGATTGTACCTTGTGACTGTTTCCTGAGGCCTTCTGCTGGTTGCAGCCTCAAAACACCAGTAGGATGTTTTTTTTTTCTGTCTTCTGCAATTTCATAACTTGAATCCGCTCTAGGTTTCCATATGCTTTTTTGCCACATGGTACCAAGAGTCATATGTATTTTTCTTGTTGGGAAGACTTCTTTCCTCCCATTATTAAAAAGAAAAGTATAATATTTGTAGATTAAACAAACTTGTGACCATCACTTTATATGGCATATTCATTTTTCAAACAACGCCTAAGTATTTTCTCACTACTAATCATGGTCCACCTTATAGCATGTATACAGTTTAGGTGTTTTTGATATGTCAGTGATTAAACTGTTTTCCTACTGGTTAACTGGTTAAATCTACTGGTAAACTTGCATATCAGCAGGGAAAAAAAAACAACTCGAAAACATGAATCCTATTTGCAGTTAAATAACAATGAGCAAATGCTCAGTTGTTGAAAGTGCAGGACTTCATTAAGTACTTAAAATGATCCTTCACTATCAGCAAAAATGATTTGCATTCTTGTCTGTGACACAAGTGAAATACATCCAGGCATACGTATGAATTGTGCATTGGCTTTACATCTAAATGCTGCATTTTGGTACTTTTTATTTATGATCCCTTGAGCATAACAATTCCTAGGAACTGCCTGAGAAAGGATGCTTTGCATTCAAAATAGCCACTATAGAATGTTACTCTTCTGCAAATACACAGTACACAAACTTCTGCGTTTTGTGCTGATGTTGGCAGCTTGGATACAGGAAATTGCATACTGAATGGTTGGCACGCAGCTTCTGCGTTTTTTATTCACTACTGTTTTTATTCCTCATCCTTGCGCTTGAAACAAACACTCCTTTAACTGCGCTACTTTGCTACTTTGTTCTCCAGGGGAAAAACTGGAGGATGATACTCTTGCAAAGGATAATTTTAATGATGTGGTCTTTAAAAATAAATGTGTGTATATATGCCTCCATGCTATCTAGCTTTCTGACTTGCAGTGAACTGTTGTTTGTGCAAGTCTGAGATGAGGATGCAGGATTTTAATGCTAAGAAATTGTCATATGTGGCGTTGCTAGAGCCATAATTAGCCTCTTCCTCTCAGAGGAATCGGTGAGACAGTGCCTTTCAACAAGAAGAAAAATATTTCTATTCCCTGCATTTTTAGTAATGACAGGGAAGCACAGCAGGAAAGCACCAGCCTGGACCATTGGTAAAGCTCCTCATGGTTTTTAATGGCAGGTAGTGATGCTAGAGGAGTCTAGCATCACTGTTTATGCACTAGTCTAGCAGCTAGACTGGCGCATAAACAGTTTGTCCTGATGTCTGTGCTCGAGCTGGTAGCTGTAGGCTTAGCTGTTGCTCGAGCTGCGGTTGCACCTCTTGGTTGTGGTGGCATCATCGGGGCTCGGCTTCTGGAACGGATGAGGCAGATGCAAAACATGCTGAGCAAGGGAGAAAATGGACACGGAGGCAAATGCATTAAAAAAGCACTTGCCAGTACTCAACTTGCAACTTTACTAGATTTTTTTTTTTTATTATTAATCGGGTAGCAGAAATCATGAGTTAAATGGTTTTCAGGGGTGCAGTAACTACATAAAATCCACTATTGTCTGGAGGCATAAATGAGCCAAAGTTGCACATACTCGGGTACCAAATGGGTACGTGCGATGCCATGCAGTGTAGCCTCACCATTGTGACTTAAAGCACTCTGTGTCCCTGATTCTGATTTTTTTCTTATGTAATTTTTTTTTCTCTTTGTGACTGAAAATTCAAGACTAGGATTTAGTTTACAGCCTTCTAATTATCAATGTTTAAAATAGATCTGAATTATAACAGGGTGCAAGTTGTATCTGTATATCCATAGAACTACAGATACAACTTGGATACAATCTGGAAATCTTCTTGAATACTGTTCTTAGGTTATCATTTTAAGAGCTATTAAAACACTTGGGTCAGGTTTAAAAATGTCCTTAAAACTTCATTCATTAAAAATATGCATTTTTCCTGTGTACTTCTTAAATGTTATTTCTGAAAAGATTCCTAAAATTATGCAAGTCTTTACCCTTTTCGGTCTGGATTATCCAGAAATTGCTGTAACTCTGGACACTCCAGACTTTAAAGGGTTCCTTCTTTTTTCTTTAAGGACTCTGCATCAACTGATGATATGTGGTAAAACTGCACTTCTAGCTGTGGAGTTCACGTTTCATCCTCCAAATGAGAGTGCAGCCCAACCTCAGTTACCCTTCTTAAGATCCATCCTCAACCTTAATTAAAGAAGGGAATATGATGTGTTGGTGAGAGTGACTACAGCGGAAAACTGCAGCAGTACAACGTCTAGCCCAGGAACTGATCCTCTTTTTGTAAAACAGACTTCTGTAAACGTGATTTCAAACCATAATTCATGTAAATCAGACTCCAGCAATTTTATGTTGTATGATTTTGTTTTTGTAAAGTGCAATTGTCTTTGTACAAAATGCTCATATTTAATTATGAACTGCTTTAAATCACTATAAAGGTTAGAAGAAATGTTTGGCTTGTGTGATGCAACAATATATATCCCTTTAAATTCATGTTGTGGTTTTGGATTGCAAGGAGCAGCAGCCTAGCCAGCTAGGTGCTCAAGAGGTGCACAAAACTAAAAATAATCTTGTTTTATATGAAAGCTGAATTTGGGGGTAATTTATCAGAAATTAGAGGGTGTGAATTTGCTCGGCAATGGGGAAAAAATAGAGTAATGCACATTCTTCAGCAAATCTCTCTTGAGGCCACTCCTGCTCTCGCACTGAGCTAAAGGGAGCTCTGATTTTGACTTCAGTGGGAGTTGAATCATGCCCTATTAATAGCATCATGTGTTCATTCGCATATGAACCTTGGGATTAGAATGCCTTGATTCTCTGCACCTCTTTTTTTCATTAACCCTTACCTGAAATTACAAATCACTGAGCACAAACAGGTAACTTCCTACATATGGTAGGAACCTCCAGCATTTTTACAATCCTGATTGGCTGGGTCTGCTGCTGTTCCGAGGAAAATACCCTGAATTCCATTTTATCAATAAAGCTTGATTTAACAAACAAGAAATTTATCCATAAATGTGTAATTCCTTTTTTTTTTTTTTCCTGCCTTTTAAAATGTCAGTGCCATTGTAAATGATATTTTACACATGGAGAAAATATTTTTATTAATTGGTAGCCCATTTTTAAAATGGGAGGAATTTTGATTATATCCCAAGACACAGCCATTGCTAGAGGATGACGTGGGAGTGATCTGTTATGCTGTTTTTAACACGTGTGGGTTTTTTCAGGCTTTTTGTTTTTCCTCCCCACTGAAGATGTGCATTGGTTTGAATTTGCCTACTGTTTGATAAAAATACATTTGTCAAAGCCTGACAATCTTTAACATTTTATGGTGTGTGTTTTTAATTGACCCACTTAATTTAGGATGAGAGCTAGTGGTTAAACAGTACTTGTGATTTGAAATAGAGCATGTCGACAATATTTAACTGTTCGTTGTTTAAAATTCTAATTTAAATTTTTTAAAGATAATAAACTAATTTGTTTTAAGCTTACCTTTTTCCCACTGGACATACAAAATTAAGTTTTCAAGTCAGTCGTGTTTGCAAAACTACTGTTTTGTGCACCTTGTATTGTCTTTTTTTGGTTGAGACTATTGTATTTAATATGTAGCTCACTTTATTCATTTAGTAGGCAGATTCCCCAAATGGAAAATCAGTAAAACAAGTAGATTGTAACATTTACTGCAGTTAAACAGAATCAAAACTTGGTGTATAATTACTTTTTGATAGGAAAATGTAGTACGATGCATTTTGCTATATTTGTCTTTCCCTGACTTTGAAATATACATATTTGTATATATAGCCTTAAAACTAATGCAGAGTTAGGGAACTCTGAACAGTGAAAAAGTAACTTATAGTGTCTTGGAACTAAGTATAGTACATACCAGCAAACTTTTCTTTTATCCCTCTTGTCTGTGTGGGGTGCTTAACGTAACTTCATTGTATTCGATTTGTAACCTGTTCAAGCATGAATGAAGAAAACATAAGCACTATTTGTATTTATAAATTTATAGCAATTTTTGCTTAAAAGAACCAACTCCTTACCTACCTATGAATAAATGCTTAAAATGTCTAATTTTGTTGTAGAGTGCAAAACTATGATAATGTTAAGTTATAGCTTCACTGGCACCTGATTAATGAGCATATTTAATACATGGCGTATTAGTACAAAAAAGCTAAACTTAATTTAGGACTAGGCAGGTAAAGTTTTGTCTTCTTTTTCGTGTAGATGAAAGTTTAGGTTTGGAAACTGCAAAACCTGGAACTGGACTGTGGAAAGTTTGAGTTAAACTTTAAAAATCACAAGTGAAACTGGTGTGGAAAGCCATACTTAACTATAATCACTTAAACTCTCAGTGGCAAATGCTGTGTTTGAAGCCTCTTTGTATGAGGTCTTAAAGATTATAAAGAGAATAACTCTTCTGTTATTGCCACAGGCGCTGTGAGTAGGTTGGAGGGGAGGAGGAGAAAGGCTGTTTCAGTTCTTTCTTCTGCTTGTGTTCAGTGTTTTGATGCGTTCAGAGCACTGAATCTCTTATGTATGCATAAACACTGCCATTTTAGATACAGATTTTGATGACAAAAATATATGAATTAAGTATATAAAGCATCCTAGAAAAGAGACAAACTGTACTCTTCACTGCTCTGAAAAGAAAAAGGCACTTTTGCACCTTTGTGCATCTCCTTCTTGCACCAGAAACTTTTTTTTTAATGCTAAAAACATTAGCACCTCAGGGGCAAGGCAGCAATTTTTTGAAGTGTTGTGTGCTATTTATTTCCCTCTTGGAAAGAGATTCCTGTGTGACAAAAATGAAAAATGTGTGATGTTGAAAGATGTATTTTTAAATACATGTTCAAATAGGATGGTCCCAATTTGCTTGTTTTTTAAAAGGAAATGCTATTTGTAAAGCTCCTTTGGTTCATATGCCATGCAAGTTTGTTTTCCTTTTACATTTTACAGCTTCACTGCTTTCAGTTTTTGTGAGTTTTGTTATAGTCAGATTAAATGTTTCACTGATCATTCTGGGAAAATACCTGTACTGCTTTATAGACAACTGTTCAAACTATTCTCACTAATTCAGCATCGAAACGTGTTCAAGACAGAGGCTTTTAAAATGTATTTTAAAATTTATTGGATTAACTCAATGTAATTACATTAAGTTCAAGATTTGCCAGACTTTTTAAGCCCTTTGTGGCAGCAGGGTCCTGTTACACGTGGTGGGGCAGAAGCTGTGCAGGTTGCAAAGCCAGGGCCTTTCGTTTGGCTTTTCCGTCTTCTTCGGGCTGCAAAGATCTTGGGACTTGGCCCTTGTTCCTTTTAATCTTCCAACAAAAGTCAGAAATGGAAAGAGAATTTGCATCTGCTTGTCATTAAATTGTGCTGAATTGTGGTAATCCTAGGATGTCTTATACCAGCAAGATGCCTGAAGAGTATTGACCAAGAGATGAGGAATTATAGCACTTTACTGCGATAGTTTGTGTAGGTTCTGATGCTAACCCTTTAAAAATATACTTAAAGTACTGACCCTTACAAAATTTCCTTTAGATGGTTCTTACTGCCATCTACATAGATTTAAACCTGGAGCATTTCACTCAGTTCAGGAATGGGAGAGTTGCTAACAAAAGCAGTTTTCGCTGCAACTATTTCCCTCCTAAGAATCTCATCCTAATTTGCTACACTGGGACAGGATAGGCTGCCCATTGCATTTTTTTTTTAATACTTTATGGACAAAGGATGCTGTTTTGTAATAAATTAAGCCTGACCTCTTTCTGTAAGTCTCTACTGCCTCTTTCATGCCAGCAGTAGTGCGTACATGGCCATGAAGTTAGGAACAACAAGTCTGTTCAGCTGGATAAACTGATAATCCGGCTACCTAACAGCAGTACCAGGGTAGAATGCAGGATGAGAAGGGAGCTCTGAGCCAGGGAAGGGTCATCTGCTCCTTTGGGCACAGCCTGGGAAGGGAGTGATCGATGCCTTTGCTTGCAGATCTTTCCCCGCAGTAGACCTCAGACAAACATTTTGCTGTGGTAGATATTATGTTTCTTAAAACTGACTTTGTTAAATGTTGGATTTAACATCTTACACAGGGGTTGCATGCTGACAAGCTTGCTTTTTGTTAGCTCTACTGATGTAGGTAGCTCTAAGACAGCGACAGCACGGCTGCCTTGGTTAGGTTGGTGAAATGGCTGTTTTGGTTTACCTCTTCCAACACACATCAGGATTTCAACATAAGATCTTTGTTTAATCTTGCCACCTTCTTGAATTTTTGTGCACACTTGATACATTTAAATTTCTAGATATTTAAACCTAGCACATCTGTAATCGGGTAACCACTGAGTAAAATGTTAGCTTTCATCATTGGACAAATACAGTAGAAAAAACTGAGTTTCCTTAGGTTAAGTAACAGCAGAATGTGTAGAACTGTACCTGGCAACAGTTTTCTGCAGAAAATGATATTATTCTATGCCAGGCTTCATTAGATGTACAAATGGCATCTTCTGGGTAACTGATCTAGCTGCTGGTATCTGAGTTGATAACAGGAGCCTTTACATACCAGTACAGGAGTGTGAAGTCTCTGTATGGATAGAGATTTAATTCTTTAATTGGTAAAAAGAGGCTCCATGCACATAAATTTGCAGGATACTCTAGTACCTAAAACTAATGTTTTTGGCTGTGAACCACAAAGCCACTGTAAAAACTGAGCAAATTTTGAAAGTAGAATCTGAACTAAGTCTCTTTTACTGACTAGCATATAGAATATTGCTCAAAATATCTGAATTTAAGTTGCAGGAAAACTTAAAACTTTACATTCATGGACCGTGAGATGCTTGTAAATAGAGAAGGAGCACACAGAATGCTAAAAGTTGAATTTACTTCTTCTCCCATTGGAAAACTTCCAGAGAAATCTAGATATTTCTACCATTTTAATAAGTGAAAAAAGCCAGATGGTACAATCTGATAGTGTCTAAGTTGTTGACCTTCAGTGAACTAGATTTTATGAATAATCCTGGGTTTTCTTTATTTTATTTGAGGTTCCTTTTGACTAACTGTAAAGCACTTTTTCCCTCATGTTGACACTGTGCTAAGGTCCTTGCTTCCAAGCTACAAGTCCGTAGAGTGGTGGTGAAGTCCTAGGAAATGGGATTTGAGGGGATGGCTGGCTTTAAATATGATATAAAAACCCTAGCCTTTGCAATCAGAAAATTTGAGAAAGTGGGCCTAGTTTTAAAAATATCTTTTATAGGATTAATGAAGCAGTTCTATCCTGAAAGAGTTGAAAACTTGAGTAGAGGTGGGATGATAGGTCTGATATCTAGAGTATTGGTTTACGTGTAGCCAGATTTTCACATTTAACTCAATTTGGTTACTACCTGAGTAGTTTTTAAAATATTACTAGACACCTTTTTTAATAAAACCGAGGGTGCTTATTACTGTATAACCAGTAATTTATTTACAAGAGCAAATGTTATGTCAGGTAGTAGCATTTTCCTTTGAGCGCTACCTCTGTAGTTCTCAAGTTGCTTGATGATGTTGAGCCAAAACTGAGACTAATTTTTGCTTTCACTGGTCATATAGCTCAGAAGAACTGGTGGGTGCATGTTTGTTTTTACAGCCAAAATAGACAGGAGACTCAATACATACTGTGATTGATCCTCCGGAGTGAAGGAGCTGCCATTATTTCTTGTGAGAAGCCATATCTTGTAAAGCAAACGGATAAAACTGAGCCTGGAAATCACGAAACGTGATCTTACTCATGCCAGTGCCTGTAGACTGAGATCTTCAGGCCTTAATTTCATTTACGTTGCTGAAGCCACCTCAATCTGAGCAATTCTATGAGCAGCCAATTTCATTTTCCCTGTTGGGATTTTGGACCAGATCACAGTGTTTGTGCTCAGAGGAGAAAACTGAAGTAAGATGATCTTGAGAAACTCAGGCTTTAGCTTCACATCCCACTGGAGCTGATGGAGCTTCACTCACAATATGGTTGTACACAGTTTATATGTGTAGAGTTGGGGATTTTCCTGTGCTATTTTTGTGATCTACTCGGTTGTGACTTTGAAAAAGACTTTTGGGGTGGATGTAGGGGTAGAAAGTGCTCTTATTAAAGCAAAATGTTAGCTTAATAGAAAGTAACAATTTCCTAATTCTTTAAATATGTAAGTCGGCATTATTTTTATTTGAAAACACTGAACACTGTTTATGAATTTCTTTCTCTCGTGTGGTGCTTTTAACTTAAATGAATACAAAGATGGAACTCCAACTCAGTGGCCTGGGATGGGAAAGTAATGTGGCCCTAAAACTTTAGGAATAATATACTGAATTTATGTAGCATTGTTTCCATGTCCGGCCATGGACCTCTGGGAAAGACCTGTATCTTTTAGAGGACTCTATTCATGTTGAGTATTTAATGCTACGCTGTCAAGTTTGCTGCATTTTGCAAACTTTCAGACTTTTGAATTGCAAACTGGGCATTATACAGTAGGGTCCCTGGTATCTGGGACGCTGCCATACCCGATCCCAAACCTCCCTTTGGCAAACGCCATGCAGCAGTTTGGTGCTGCAAGTTGGGATTCCCTAGCATACGTTTTAGCACTGATACTGCAGTTCACCATAACCTCGAGTACCAGGAGTTAAGTTGTATTTATTAACTAGATCTAACTCTTTGGTGCCAGGAATCGAGTTTCCAGGAGAAGCGCCAAATTGTTCAAATGTTTCTGTCAAGTAGTGTCAGATAGGTAAGAGGATGAGAAACTAAACCACCCCGTGATGAAGGGTTAATAAGTGACAAAAGCCGAAATTCTCTTAACCAGTACTGGTATGTGAAGAGTGTGAAGTCGGGTGTGATTTCCAGAACTGCTTCTTTAGAAACCTTTCAAAGCAGAGATTTGGGGTTTTAGCATCTGTCTTGTTACCGAGACCATGTACGAACATGCTGAATTAGAGAGTTTTCACCTGTCTCCTCACAGAATTGACTCCACGTGGTATCATCAAACAAATCTCATTTGTAGTGACATGCTGTGCCTGTCTTTTTAGAAAATTCTTGACCTCTTTATATCTATTTTGTGGAAAGTGTAACTTTTTCATTGATAACCTGTATAAATGTGTGTTACGAATGGAGAGATTTAAGCTTGAAAAGCATGTTTGCAGAATACACGGCTTCATTATGGAATTTATAAATTTAACAGAGTAATATACAAGAGCATAACTATTTTCCTTAAGTAGAATGTATAACAATATATAATAAATTATTCTCCACGTAGTTCACCCACTCTTTACAGTTTTACACAATTCAAACTGTGTGTTTACAGAAAATTCAATAAATGTATATTTTGTACTATGTACAGATTCCTGGTCCCAAAGAAAATGTGTGAACTTAGTTTCTAACTTAACTTTTGAGATTGTACCTTTCTTTCTTTCTTTCTTTCTTTCTTTCTTTCTTTCTTTCTTTCTTTCTTTCTTTCTTTCTTTCTTTTGGTTTGGACTCAGTTGAACAAACTGCATAATGCCTGTTATTGGTGGAGGAATGCACTGGAGCAAGTGGGAATTGGGAATATTTCTAGTCTACAAAAGTGATTCCACTAAATAAAACGGGCATTGCATCACGTTGTGTGTATTTGAGTGGTACGCGATAAACCATTCTCACATCTTCTGTTTCAGTGTCACTAAATTGCAAACTCTTTATTAGACCTCATTCAGCTTTCCCGTTCAAGCTCTCCTTAATCAAGTGGTATATTTGGTGCTTAGTTTGATTTTATGTTGGTCATCCCCCTCTTGCTCTTTTTCATCTTATGTGCAAAAAATCCAAGATAAATCAGTATCCACCTGTTACCTGGAGCAAATTTGTCAGCCCAGTCCCTTTAGGGATTAAAAGTTGAAAATACTAAGTAGAAAAAGGATGTTTGGGGTTTTTTGAAGGGGGAGATGGGGGGATATAATTAAATTGCTGTTTTCTATGGAATATACAAATGACTTGGTCTTGGTTCACACTTCATGTGGAGCAAACACAGGGAACAAAATCTTTGTCTTGGTTTTAGAGCTCAAAACTTATAAAAATAATGTTTTATCCTCTTTATCTGGAAATTTAATATTTTTGATCTCAAACCTGAAGAATAATACCCAGGTGACTTAACACTGCTAGTTCATTTCAAAAAAAAAATTATATATAATGCTTGACATGTAGAAATAAATTTGAATGTCATCCAAGGTGTTTTGGCGGAGGCATTCGGCTGACAAGGTGTTCACTGTGGCCAGATTCAGTTGGACAGCCCTTTAGGTGGGCTAATTTAAGAGCAGGACGATACTCAAGTTGTGGAACTTTGTTTTCAAGTCTGGATTTGGCAGTTTTAAAGAATACAAGCGACCAATCTAATGCCATGAAGTTCTGAAGGAACAAAAGTGGATTTTCCAGAGTAGTGAAAAGTATCGTTTGCTCTTAATGATACAAATAATTAAGACTATTATCACTGCAGCCGTGAGGAGATAAGAGCATGAGAGCGAGTCCACTCTTGCTGACACTGTGAGTGCAGTGAGCTCAGCATACAACTTGTATCTGTGAACCTGCAGGGCTGGAAGTTCATCAGTATGGCTCGAATTTATATCTTGATATTAATTTGTAATTGAATCATCAACTTGATTGCAAACTTTGCAATATTTTTCCTAGAAATAGAACGTAAAATTATCTCCAACCTCTCAAGATCCTACTTACAACTTGCATGTGTTGTGGGAAGGATGTATTTTCTTCCCCCATTTCTCATGCCCATCCTCTAAGAGTAGATTTGCTGACCAAGTTTTTAATCCTATTAAACAGGACTCAAACTTTTGCAATCATCTACTTGTTTTTAATTTAAAAAATGGACAAGTGCACATTTAAACCAGTGAGCTATTACAGCAGAGATATAAATTAAACATAAGTAGCTCTATGTGTTTCCTTGCTTTTAACTCTAGTGTAGTGGAAGTGTCCATGTCCTGCAGAGCTCCTGCTCTTCAGGGAGGATTGAGGCTGCGTCCTGGCTCTTCCTCTTACTCCCAAGTGGTATCACAGGGTTTGCTGCCGAGTATAACTTGGTGTGAGCCCTCACCTTCCTCTGGCATCTAAATACTGTCCCATAAACTATAAAAAGATGGGATGAAACAGCTGTGTCCAATTTATTCCAGCAAAATAATGTGACAAGCATGCACAGAAAGCATTTAAGGAAACAAAATCTTTTTTTGGTCTGTTTTTAAAATAACCTATGGTATCCCTAGCCTAAATAGAAATAGGATTTGGGCATGGCGAACCTCTGTGACTTTTGCAACTGGGCTTTTTTTATTCTTTCTCTCCCTGTATTTCCTGCTTAACAAAACTACTTTTTCTAAAAGGCCAGAAGTATTTCAGGAGTTCTTTAAAAGAGCAATAAATTACTTTTGTAGTGCCCAATGCCTGCCATGGTTGTAGTGGGGTTTGATCACTTGAAGAATAGAAAGTGGCATAATTAATCTAAATCAGTCTTAATCCTAATAGGTTTTACACTGTGTTATAATTATCCCTAAGGATGCCCTGCAGAATTTTTTTTTTTGCTGTCATTGCTGTGTTTTCTTTACTTTGAGAATATTAATGTTCACCTTCAGGTGACTTAGGTGACTAAACGCAACTGGAACAGCAAAGTGAGTTAATCGCCCTCTTGTTGCCACCTCCCAGGGATGAACTGGGCACTGCCAGCATTTGAAGGAGCAGTTTCAAGGGGAAAAGAGCCCGGGATGCTGTTTGTAGAGGACTTTTCCTGACAATGGTAGCAAGGGAATGTGCACAATGAATCCAAGTTGTGCAATATGTAATTACAGAAGGATTTTAGTGTGATGATTTTATAATCTCAAAACTTACAGAGGTTTCATTATCAAGATTTTTTAGTCTTCCGTTAAAACAGCATTAATAGGTGGCCAGTTTATTAGGGCTGAATTTTGCCCCAGTTTTGGGCCCTAAGCTGGGGATGAGGGTCTCAACTTAGAGACACTTGAAGCCCCCATCATGACTTGAGGGCTAGAAGCTGATCCAGGCCACCCTTTATTATTTAACAGCTTATATAAAACTTCCGTATTAAAGCTTGGTAAGGGACTGTACTCAATTTATTATCTTTTTTCTAGATAAACTCTAATTTTTAGCCTAATTTTTGTATTTCCAGGGTAAACAGCAGAGTAGGTTCTTGTTCTGTGGTTGGTTCTGGCTTTGCATGTAAAAAGCACTTTTTTTCTGCCACCTTCTGCATACACCTGATGGCTTTGGTTCTTCTTCCCTAACCTAAAGCTTCCAGACTGCGAAAGCCTGGAAATTCTGGGAAAGTCTACAAATTCCCTAAGTATTATCGCATCCCTGCCTGGATTCTCTATGTGCATTTTCTACTTTTTTTAGATATCAAGAATTGTTGATGCTTTCTTGCTACAACACATTTTCAACAGAGATACTGCTAAAAAAGCTGGAGTCTTTCCATTGGCTTTACCAGCAGCCAGTTTGTGCTGAAATGTCAATACTTGTCTCAGCTTTTCTGGTCGTTTGCAGATATTTTCTCCACTTCCACTGAGTTGGTCTTGTGCTGGCAAAGTCCCACAGTGTGTGATGAGCTGAAGCCATTGAGATTCCCATGTGCTTCAAGTAAGTCATTTCATATGGGTTTGTGGCACTGAACCCTCAGTTCATTTCCTCTGCTGTTGATCTTTATAAAAAAAGAAATGAATCCAAATGCAGTCGTCCTGCCTGCACTGGCTGAGGCAAAGCAAATTAAGGGAGCCACTTTGGACCTTTTTTCTGCCAGTTCCTTTACCTCTCTCCCTTTAAAAACCAGTTTGTAGTAAGGTGCTTAGCATAGATATCTCACCAGCCTTTCAAGCCCTATGGAGCGAGCAGACCCAGTGCACGTTCTGCTCTGTTGGAGACGGTTTCCATAGGAGGGAAGGACGGATCTTTCCACATGTGCAGGAGCATCGTGACTCCCAATGCACACATGGTTCCTAGTGAATGCAAAGTGCCCCCGTGGCAGATAAATCCAAGTCCAGCTGTTCCTTTGGCTCTCAAAATCGCACTCCCAGGCTCTTTCCAGCAGTAGGAGCCTGTGTTTGGAGGGAGCAAAGCGCTTCACTCCCATAGCTGGGTTTTGAGATTGGTTAGAAATGGTTAGGAATGGTGGTTAGAAACGCTGAGGTGCAAAGCAAGGAAATGCGGGCAATTTTATCTCATTACCAGAGCCCCGTTTCACCACCCGTGTGCTTCTAGCTAGAGAAAACCTTAAGAGAGACAGAGATGGGGGCAGCCTGGCCCTCGGGCAGACGTCTCCCTTGACGCACATCTCAGTAAGCAGCTGCGGTTCGGGAACCGCACGCGTTCCCTGTCTCACAGTGTGACCCCCTGCACAGCTGGGGATGCTTGGGGTGGGTGTTCTTCAAGGGGAGGAGGAAGGGCAGGAAGCATTTATTCTGATCTGGAAATCAAATCTTTATTGAAAGAAACCCAGTGCTTTTCCCAGTCGCACACGAGGCTGAGAGGCTGCAAGGGGCTCAAGCTGCAGGGCCTCACGGCACAGATCTCAAGCCTGGAAAACCTCCTATTTATCAGCTCGGAGGAGACGGGGCTGTTTCCTCGTTGGTGCCTCCATCGTTGGCTCCGTTCAGCTGAGCTTCCCGTAATCGATTTCCCAGGCAGGGAGGCCGCGGCCGTCTGCGCCCCGAGGCGCCCCAAGGATGCGCGTGTGCTCTGACCCGGTTCTTGTCTCGCCCCCTTCCCCATCCCCACGGAGATCTGCTCAGCCGTGTCCTTGCGAGCGGCCGGGGGGCAGGAGGGATGGTGGAAATCTGATTTTATTTTAATTAATTCACAGAAGCCACCACGTGGAATCCGCTTTTTTGTCCTGCTGCCACCCAACCTTTGGTGTCGCTGACCCGAACCGCAGCCCTGACGGGGCCTTCGCATGATGGGCTCAAATTGTCGGACCCGTTCGGGCGGCGCCTTCGCAGAAATATTTCTGCAGCCACAAAACCAGGCCTTGGGTTTCTGAGCATTAAAGAATAGATAGATAATCATCCTGAATGATATTCTTTGCTTCGTAATAAAATAAAGAGCTCTATGCATTGCTTTGCCTGGTCTAAACAAATGAAATGAGCCCTTAAGAGACGTCACACTTGGATCAGAATATTGTTTTAATTCTATGCCTGCGTGTGTTAAAATAGTTATACAAACCCATATATATGTGGCTAGAACTTTGCAGTCAGACTTGAATAGAAGATACTAAACCTGTTCTCATCCCAGTGGAAATTCAATTTAGAAGCAAAAGGGATTTCCCACTAATTAAGAATAGGGGGAAACTGCAGTGAAAGGAACAGAAAAAGATGAAACGTGTTAGTTTTCTGGATTAAATGCTAGTTGGTGAGATCAATATTTGTGCAGACTGCAGAATATTGATTAGCATCGGCGAGAAGTACGGAAATGGGACGACTGTTTTCTAAAATGCTCAGTTTGGCAAATCAGCTCGTATAAATGTCAAATATGGTCTGTGTTTAAATGCAGTCGCTCTGCTGTCAAAAAGAGACATGAAAAGTCTCAAAACAGCAGCAAAGCAAACACATGCCTGCATTCCAGTTTATTTCTTTAATTGCCAAAAAATGCCTTTGAAGACTGTATTAGCAATTCTCTCCACAAGCAAATCAGCTATTTTCTTTACAGAGCTGAACAATGGAGAACTGACCTAAATACACACAATTATGCAGGAAATTTTGCTTTGGGGCACAAAATGGAATTGAAGGCAGAGGATGAAACTTAATTTGAATTTCAGACCAGGTCCCGACCGTGTACAAAGAGGAGTCAGAGGAATGAAGACGATATGAAGACAAGGTCCAGATACCTCATTGCCATCAGTTGCCTTTCTCTGTGCTGCTAGTAAAACTTTGGACAAAACTTTGATGGTCAAATCTCTACATTTGCTTTCTTTCCCTCTCTGCAAAGCCCTGCTAGATCCAAACCAATACAAACCAATCCCGTATAAGAAAATGGAAGAGACCAAAGCTGTCAGGTCCTCTCAACCAATTATCATGCAGAGTGGGGAAAAAATAGCAGAGGAAACAGAAAAGCTGATAGAAAATCAAGAGCTAATGGTCCTATAATGACCCAGGAATTGATTCGATAGCTGTTGATCATCATGCAGCTGCAGCAGGCTGCAAAATCAGGCTGTTGCAATCCGATATTCCCATATCAGTGCCCTGCAATGGCTCTCCTTGAGCAAAAACCTTCATGCAGGTGTGTCAGAGCCACTGCAAGGGGAGAGCGATGCTGATGCTGTTCCCTAAAACAGCATCTCCTCTTCTGGAAGGATAAGCAAATCCAAAGGTGAGAGGCGCTTAGATGAGGTGGGCCGTAGCACGTGCTCTTTTCATAGCTGAGTCCCAAGTCCTGGTTTCCAGTGAGCCTGAAAACCAGTTTAAAATAACGTGTCTATGAGAGGAGGTCTGTCTCCTACATCAAACAGCTGGGGTTGGTACTTGAAGTGTCTTAGAAGAGAAACATCCCTCAGGAAACCCTTCCTGAATATCTTTGGGTTACAGCAAGCACCACAGAGCAGTATTCCCGGCTCGGTGAGCGTGCCGATGGGCCTGGGCTTGTCCGGGTGTCCTGGCAGCGGTTTACTGGGAGACGGGATGGAGATCAGGAAGGAGGGACAGATCTTCAGTTGCTCCAGAGAGAAGTAACACTTCTCCCATGTAACAGGCTGCATCTCAGGGTTGTGCTTTGCTCCTGCCTAAATTTCCATAGGAATCAAGAAGCTTGACCCCTCCCTCATGTATGATGAGCTCATACAGATGCAGAATATAAAAAGCAAGGGACGCAATGTCTCCATCTGAAACATCTGCCCACTTCCCCCTCCTCCCCGCGGAGTCAGAACCGTGAAAAAAAAAAGGCCCAAGGATGTTCCCTCTGCCTCTGGTTTCTGCCCGGACAGGGCTCCAACCAATGTGGCTTCAATTAATGCGTTTTCTTTTAGAGCACTGAGGTGTTTCGGGCACTTCCACAGCCGGACACCCACACGTTAGGTGAGTGGGTGCTCGACGGGTCCCGTCGCGCAGCACCCGCGGGGCGAGCGGCAGCCCTGGGTTCGGGGCTGCCCCGCAGCTCCCGCAGCCTCTCGCAGCGCTGCAGCTCGAGGGGCTTCCGGAGGAAGACACTGGTGCACTGCTGCCCTCCCCTGAGTTTTCGTTGTACATCTGGCAGCAGCTTAGGAAGGAAAAGAAAGAAAGAAAACTCTGCAGCCCTGAAGCTTTTTCTTTAAAAAAAAATAATAATAACTGTTGGGCAAGCCACGTCCTTTTAAATCCAGTGCCGTTGACTAAGAGGAATGATATTCCAAAGAAAACTTCTCTGATGAGCTCAGCCACTTGCCCATCACGGTTACCCTGGCTCACACATACCTGGACCTTCCTGTTCCCTGCTGAGGGTCTCTGTTACCGTGATGTCTGTAGGACCAGGTCAGACTTCACACCTCCTGCAGATGCCAAGAGCACCCTGCAAAGCCCCCAGCACTCCAACGGGTCTACGATAGAGTGTCCCATACCCTAAACTTAACACTTACAGGTGAAGACTCAACCTATGCAGCTTCAATGACAGGATTAGGACTCAATGGAAGACGAAAGGGATGTAAAGGAGCACATCATGAAGCCCCCAAACAAGTATAAGTTCAATACTATGAATGATCTTATCCTGTAGAAGGAGGAGTCGTTAGGATGGATGTTTTTGTTGGAATGGGAGAATCGCTTGCATTAGAGCTAACGTGGAAGCGGATTTGCAGGGTCTTCTGCATGAGACCTGATGCTCAGTGACGCTGTGGGTGCGCATGGGCTCAGCCCAAGCTCCTCCTGAACTGCACAACTGCCGCACTGTGGTCCAGTTTGCCACCTCCTTCTCTGGAGACCTTCAAAACCCTGGATGGACCCTGTGCCCCTGCTCTGGGTGTCCCTACTGGAGCAGGGGGTTGGACTAGATGATCTCTAGAGGCCCCTTCTAACCTCAACCATTCTGGGATTCTGTGATCTCCAGCCTCACTGCGATGGACACAGATAGGAAGCATGAGGTACCTGCACTCACGGCATCCCCAGTGCATGGGGTCATCCTGCAGTGAGCCACATCTTTTCCTCTCTAAACATTATTTTCAGCAGCAGTGGTTGCCGTTGGGCTGATACGGGAGCTGGTGGCCCTTGGACAGCTGCAGCCTCATTTGCTTTCTTGGGTCCCAAGAAGGGATGTGTTTCCCTTCATATCTGAGCCCCTTGGGTTCCTGCAGTGCCACAAGGCCCCGAGAACTGCCAGATAAGACGCTGTGACCACGCTGAGCTCAGCTGCGGCGCACATCTCTGCGCGGCGGGGACCACCGCCGTCGCGCGGCGCAGTGCGGTGGGTCTCAGAAATCCGACTCAGATGCTGATAAAGCGAAATCACTGCACTTTAAGAGGAGATCAAAGGGGAGTTGGGGGAAAAAAAAAAGACTCAGGTTATTTGAAATACAATCTTGGCTGGAATAAGGCGCAGCGGGGTTCCTTTCCTATGATATGCCCTAGCTCCAGGTGTTGATCTGGGAATGAGAGTGAAAAGGGGGAGGGATGCAGAACAAGCAAATGGTGACAGCAATAACGGGGAAAAGTGGAGAATGGGATGGCTCTGGCTTTGCTGCGCCTGTTCTTTGACAGGGGTTGATGTCCTGGCAAGTTCAGGCAGGGATGAAGCAGGGGACGAAGGGAATCTGATTGCTCCACCCTTATCAGCCCTGGGTTTTGCAGTAGCCAGGGCCACTGCATGGGAGGACGCTTGCAGCAGCACCCCCTCCCCAGCCCAAATCAGGGTCCTGTCTTTGCCCCCCAGGAAAATTATCCAGCCACGGAGCACATGTGGATGTAAATAATAAAACTGTGGAGACCACAACGACCAATAAACCCTGTCTCTCATTCAGGATAGCGTGTGCAATAGGACGTTAGCGGGGAGGACTCCCCAGGCTGCTGCTCCTGCCCCAGACAGCGCCGAGCGTCACCTCCCGGTGTGGATCCAGGCAAAGGGCTGGTTAGCAGCGCTGGGCTCCGTGCAGTACCCTGTGTGCTCCCGCTCTGCCTCACGATGGGTTTTTTGACCCTGAAAGGCCCGGCGTGCCGGCACAGGCCTCCCGTAGATAATGCTAATGACGGGAGGTAGCTCAGCCCATTAACCAGGATTATTTATACTGCTGTAAACCAGGGAAATGTAAATTCTGAAACAAAGGGCTTAATTTTCAGCCCAGCTTCTTTTCGCCCACTGCCCTTGTTTTCCTGGGTTTAATATAAAACTGTAGAACAATAGTTATTGTATATTCCCCCATGTGGTGTTTTATTTGTCTCTTTATCTATTAGAGTCCTTCCCTCTCCCTCCCCCCTTCCCCTCTCCCCCAGTGATCGCAGTAACTCGAGGGGAAAGAGCCAGGATTCTGGCAAAACCAGTTTCTAGCTAAACAAGTGAAATCCTGCCCCCGCTGACGCTGCCGGCACCTTTGCACTGACTTCCCTTGGGTTGGATTTTCACCAAATACGGAGATAAAACTGCATTTTTGTCGGTTACTTTGGCACAGCCATGGGTAGGGAAAGGAATCTGGAAGCCAGGGAAAATGCAAGTACAGGAGGAATCGTGTCCCAGCAAGAGTAGGATGAGCCTGGCCCCCTCAAAGCCAGAGGCCACAACACTTGGACAGCTAAATATTGGCTGCTATTTAGTTGCAGCCCAAAATCTGAAGTCACTTGATAGAGGCAACATAGACACCTTGTGTGATGCTCAGCAGAGCCTCCCGGTGCCTTATTCATTGCACTGGATCTGCAAGATGCGCTTCGAAAGGAGCCCTCCCGAAACATAAACCAAATCCCTCCCTTGCTTTTTTCCTCAGAAGAATTTTATTGCTTTCCATGTCCAACAAGCCCAGGAGAGCGGCGAGGCCGGCGAAACCTGGGCAGCCCCACGCTCGCAGGATTATTTAGCTCTTGTCATGCTCTGTTTCTTCGCGTGGCCGTTACAAGTGACTAATGCAGCGACAGGGCCCCGAGCGCGGCTCTCCCCAGGGCTGGGGATCTCATGTCAGGAGGCTCCGATCCGATTCCCGTCGAGATGGATGCATTAAATCTTCTTGCCCTATGCCTTGTCAAAAGAGCCGATCTGCCGGCTATCAACCGCGCCGAGAGCGCCCCGGCCCGTAGAAGCGGTTTGATGTGCTCATTGATACAGAATAGATTGTCACTAAACCTTTCAGGCATTGTTGTCAAGGTCGATAATGCTGATCTATTTTAACACAACAGGGGGAAAAAAAAAAAAAAGGGATTCTAACAAGATATGACCTTTAAAGGACCTCATTCTTTGAGAATCAAAATAAAAAAAAAAACGTGGAAAGGGTGGTATTTTGTTACCTTTGGCCCTATCTGAACTGGCTGTAATTATACATATTAGGGAGAAAATAGCTGCAGAAATGCTGCGGTTAGCAGCGAGATGTGCTCACGACGCAACCTGCAGTGCGCTCATTTGGAGAGCCCACGTGGAGACGCAGCGCGTGTGCCCTCTTGGGCGGGCTACAGCCATGGAGAAGGCAAAGCAGAGACAGCGACAGCAAAATCCTTACCCCCTCCATGGATCTTTAACCAAATTAATGTATACACTGAAAGTAGTTTAGTTTCTTCATTTCCAAACTCAAATTTTCTTATCCTGTTCCGCAAGAGCTCTTCATCCTCCCCTTTGCAACCTCTCCTGGATCCCTCAGATTGCCCAGAAGGATAAATATACTTTTTTCCCCCTCAGTTTTCTGTTGAATATAAGTGGATTCCACTGCGCTATTTTGCAGCTGAACACTGCTAGCTACAGATCAGAACACGACCTTGCAGCCTTGTTTTTAGGCACCCTCTTCCTCCCTTCAGTGCAGTGAGGATCGCTGGGCATGGTGGTACTTGTCCAAGCCTGAGGTTCGCTGCCAAGCAGCTCGCACACCGGTGACGTTACCCGATGTCTGCGCTCATCCCTGCACCAAATACCAGCCCTGGTCCACCCCATCGCCAGGCTGGGCTGGGAAGAGCTGCAGGTAGGCGAAGAACAAGTGTTTAGCACGAGTGGAGCTTCTCAGCACGGATAAGTCGTTGCCTACTTTGCTTCAGGGAGCTAATTTTTCATGTGCCACCAACACTGGCTTTTTCACTTGACTTGATCTGTATCGTGGCATATGCAGCCAGCCTTTTTCTCCCTCCTTCTACGTTACTTTTATTTCAGGCTGGTATAAATGCATCTTTGGAAATCTGGAGAGAAGAGAGTCTAAAGGTCCTTCATGAATTCTTTAAAAAGCTGCTGTTAGTGTGCTCAGAGCTGCCGTGTTGGAGCCTACAGACAAAATCCCGTTTGGTTCTGAGATCTGACACCCCCAGAGCCCTTCCTCTTGCCTTAGTTGTTATTTTGGAGTCACCCCATCAGCAGTAGCAGCAGCGACCCCAGTTCTCATGTCTCTAGAGACTGGACGAGGAGGAAATGCGGGATTGTTGCCACAAACTTTGTGGCATCTTTCTCTCTACACAGGGTTAGCCAGAATTCCATGGCTGGGAAGCGATCAGCAGGAACCTGACTCAGAGATCTTGGCAATGTGACACTGCTGCCCCGAAGTCACAGACCCTGCTGTTTCTCCTCCGCTTGTCTTTATTACTCAGTATCCTCGATCCATGTTGGTCTGTGAGAGTCCTTGCTCTTACCCCGTGCATCAGGGCAGTCTAACCGTGTTCAGCTGGAAGGCAGTTCTCGGGTCACTGAGCTAAACTTTCCACCGCAGGAAACCAAGTCCCGTAAACCTATTGATGGGCAGAGATGGACGAGAAGTGAACCAGCTCTTAGTCTTTTGGATTATCTCCTAGCACATAAATGGACAGACATACAAACGGATGACGTAGAATAGTGAGTAATCACAAAATAGTGATGTTTTCATAGCTTGGAAAAGTCTAGACACTGCATACTGTAACTGATGTCAGTTAAGATGAAAACTGGTGGGTTTAGTAGGTCAGCAAAGATATTTTCCCAAAAAAACCTACATAACACACACTCAGTGGTGCCTAGCAGAAATATTCCATGAAACCCATGCATTATACTTGTAAAAGAGAGTCCACGTATACAATTACATGATAAAGTTGAACAGGCTCTGTAAGCTCTGCCAGCGTCCTGAACCATGAAAGCTGTGGATATTCATAAATGTCAGCCAGATCTGCAGCGAAACTGCAACTTTGATATTTACTTCAGGACTTCATTAGTATTTATTATTATGTATAAGATCATGGATTTGAAAGTATAAATAGATAGAGGAATTTTCTGTGGACAGCAGAAACCTGGTTTAGAATATGTGCATCTGGGAGGCAAGTGGAATATCTGATGCAAAGGAAACATTAAACAAAGGCTTTTTCTTGGAAATCTTTTTATACGCTCTAGTTCAGTTTATATTTCGGCCATCACAAACCGGGCGCAGGCATAGGCGAGGAGGAATTGCGTAACTTTTGTTTATATTTCCATTATTTTGGTTGATGCATTTAGAGCAGCTTGTTGAATTAATCATGACTCAGGGTCCAGTTCACAGAAGTTTGCAGGCCGCTTTGTACCCCTGCCTGCGCCCAACTGCAGCGCGAGGCACTTGAGCCCGGCATAATCAGCAAATTTTCCCTTCACTGACCCTGCCCTGAGCCACGTTCCTCCCTCCTGCCCTTGTCCTGCTCGCCCGTCACTATAAACCAGGGGATCCTGCGGCAAGGTCGGTTTAGGAACGATGGAAGAACCATCTCATGGGCAATATCTGCATTCCCGGGAAACCACTTCCCAATTTATCACTCCCCTCAACCTCATATACACTAATAAAAGCCAGGCTAAACATGATGTCACTGGGAGAATTCGACTTTGGACCTAACCATACACGAATACCCTTCAATTGTTTTTGTACCCCAGATTTATTTTCTCCTTATGCTTCTGAATAAAAATGAGTCACTCTAATAGGAACTTTCCTCCTTGATTTTAGAGCCAAAATCACCCTTGCCTCTTTCTCCTCCAATACTAGATAAACCACGTGTTTCTAGGAAATGTTCCCTTAGTTTCCCGGAATTTCCAACTTATCCCCTAGTCTGTCTCTCTCCTTCAGATCGTCTGTCCCCAGAAGTGAATAGGGTTCAGCTTCAAAAAGTGCAAAAGAACTTGTCATTTCCTCTCCAGGTTTCCAGCTGCTGCAGCTCCTTCACATTATCTCCCTGACCTCCCTGTCAAGTCTCATGTAATCTCCGGGGCCCAAGAGCGGCAGCAGCTCGCGACGCCGCGGCAGTGCCACAGCTCCCCCGCTTCCCGCCTTTCTCCACCCCACGCCAGGCAACGTGGACATGTTTTTCCATGATGAACGTGGCAGAGGGCTCCACAAGCATCCCACCACGGTCCTGCCCCGTGTCTTGGCCGCACGAGGTATTCCGCAACGGGAGATTTTCTTTGGCTTCGCACGGCGCGTCCTGGTTTCCTGGGGTGGATGCAGCTGCTCGGGGTTATATTGAGCCCTTTGCAAAACTGCACAAGCCGCTCCTCCTGCCTGGCCATGGTCAGTAAGTTTAGTGCCATCTTCTCAACCCTCAGACGGCAAATTCTTACGGATCCACCAAGTCAACAGGTTTAAACTCTCGGAGCTGCTCTAGGATGGATTTTGCTGCCAGCGTCAGAGCTGCTCCTTCCAGAACCCCCCTCAGAGACCAGGGTTGGGTCCTGAGGTCTCCCCTGTTTTAGCTGTGCGGTGGGATGAGTGGGAGCAGCTCCACCAGCTTCATTCGCATCCTTCATGAGCAATGAACGGAGCTGATGTGCCCCAGCTGGATGATTCCCACCTGATCCTGCCCTCCGCTCCTTGCTCCTCCTTTCCCCAGAGCTCCCCTGCCTGTCTCCACAGCAGAGAACCTGCCGGATCCCCTCGGTCTGACAGCCAGACTCCGGCAGGGAGCGTGCGGGAATCAAGGAGCCGCTCACGTTTTAACGTGGATCTAGAAAGAGAGGGCGATCTGCAAAAGATGGGTGAAGAGCAAAGAGCTGCTGAGGCCAGGAGTAGGAATAAAATAAGATCATTTAATGGACATAGTCATACATTTTTATTGCAGTCTGTATTCTACACAGCTAAGAGGAACATATGTGCTCAACCAGAGCCTGCATGAGGCACAAAATACCATGCTCACAACACGGGTTATGGTGCTCTGCAGCTATCAGGAGGTAGGTTTATTAATGTTTGCAATTTTTTTTAATTATGAATGGGTAATAAAGCATATTTATTGCTCTAATGGCTACAAAAACAAGCGTTAGCTGCTTTCCAAGACTGCTGGCGTTTCTACAAGTGACAGGTGACTTCGTGCTGACCTTGGGCTTGCAACAAATGTTCCGTTTCAAAAGATGCATCCGAGAGGTAAATGATGCCAATGCTGCCGCAGAGCTTGTGCATCACTGTCAGGTTCCCACCAGGGGACAAACCTCCTTTATACATTTTTTAAAACAAAATAAATGGAAAAATACTGTAACCTGGATGCGCTGGCTTGTCTGAAACCGTATTAAGTGCAAGTATCTTAAATATAGCGTTGTAAATAGGGCCACGGCACACGGCAAGGAGGCTGCGGAGTGTTTAACATGTCACTTTATTCAAACCAGCAAGCGCCCTACAGGACATTGCTGCAATGTTCCTGCCATGCTCTTCCTCCTCTGCCTCACTAGGGCTCCGTGAATCCCCGTTAGCGGCAAATATTAGGAATCCCTGGGAAAAGGTGCTATTGGCATCAATTATTTCCATTTAAGCAGTGCTGAAAGTCACCAGCTGCTCCGTGTTTCCTAATCTCGGGTGTGCAATGCAGGCAGTAAAAGCCGAAATACCCGCCCGTGCTCTCTGTGGGCTGTTGTGACCGCGGCGTGATCGTGCCCGTAGGTGCTGTATTTGCCGCAAGCAGAGGAAACGCGCCGCTTGCCGGAGCGGCTCCGGGGTCAGATCCTAATCGGAACCTTTGACACCAGGCGGGAGCCTGGGAGCAAAACGGAGCGAGATCCAGTGTGATCCCCACCTCCAGCCCAAACATCTCCACCAAAACCAAGCACAGGCAGTAATTTCTAAGCAATTTCACGTGGCAATTTCTCAAGAGACAACCGAGCGGGTCACACATGAATAAAAAAACATTTTTTTCCCCCGTCTTCAAAGTCCTCCCTCGAATCCCGTTGGTTTGTGGGCTCCTCCAGGCCGCCTTCCCGCAGGAGCGCGTCTCCGCGAGGCCGTGCGCTATGCCCTGTTATTCCATAGATCGTGTCTCTCCGCGTTAGACCGGGCGCTCGGCGGGGCAAGGACCTTGTCATCTCACATGTCTGTAAAACACCAGGGCAATTTGCAGGAAGCAACAATACTAATAACCTCTGCAGAAAAATGGCCCTGGAAGACAAAATACAGAATTAGGATCACTGTCTAAGAGATGTCTGAAGCCGATTTGTGAGCTCTAATAGTGTAGATAACAATCACTGTTTGTTTTTCTTTTCAGGAGAGTTTAAACAAGCAGCCGAGACAATGTTAAATGACTTTGAATGGGTTTTTATAGCAGCACTTATCAAAAGATTACAACAGAATCCCTGTCCATACAAGAAAAAAAGCAGACGTGATTTTTTTTGATACGATGCCAATTCTGGAAAAGTGAAATCACTTTGTCTGCATAATAAACATTTTGATTTAGCCAAAGAAAACACTGGTACTTGCATTCAAGGCAATTTCAACACCAGCTTTCATTGTTAGGGTGACATCACCCCAAATGGCAGAAAAACACATAGATTTTAAACCAAATTAGTGCAAAACAACCACAAATTTATGTGAGCTTGAAATAATCTCAGGAATCTGCAGCAGTTAAAATACCACCTCTGCCGAAGCACAGTTCCACCATATCCAAATAGTGAAATATCTTAAGCTTAGAGAAACTCACCCCAAGTTTCCCTAGGAGGAAATCAGTCATTTTGCACAGGTGTGAGGGGGATTTCTTTATTCTGCAGCACTTTGAAATGCAGGTAAAATTGCAAATCCTGTGCTCACTGCTGCCCCTTTTCTCTCTCTTTCTGACATAGGAGTGCATAGCTGGCTTGTCCTGTACCTAGTTAACCTCCACTAATTAAAACTTCCACTGTTTTCAGTAACTGAGGCTGGAGCAGGCTACCTTGTATTGTAAGAATTATTTCTGCTGACTAAGTATGGGGTTTTGGAAGCTGAAACCTCTTTCAGAGCATCGGTGCATCTATCAGCGGCAGTGCCAGCAGAGCTGGTTCCTGCTCCCAGGCTCATCATTCCCAGCCAGGTGAAGCCGGGATGCCTCCATCCCTGCCAGCGGCTAGATTTCCAAGGGGATTTTTGCAAAATCTCGACGCAAGAGGGCCCCAGCTCCTTTTGGCAGGAAAAGCCAGGGCTGATGAAAAGAGCAGAGCGGAGCCGCTGGCTCCCGGTGACAAAGAGCAGCAGGGACCTGCTGGCAGGAGATGCCTCCTCTGGCCCGGCCTTTTGGGCAGAGCTGAGGAAGCCGGGGCAGCCACAGCCTCCAGGTATCTGCAAATTGAATGAAAACCCCTAGTCCCGACTGCTGCGGCTCTTGCAGCTCCAATCCGTGCTCCTCAGCACCCCGTCACGCGCGAGGAAGCCTGCACAGCCCATTGGGCTGCCACGATGTATTCCTCACGCTGCAGCCGTGGAGCAGCTCCTCTGTGTTTCACCATCAGATAAAGCTCTGCCCATGTAGGGCTGGCACCACAAGGTGAAGGAAAAGACCTGTCCGTGTGGAACCAGGGGCTCTTTGGCTGTCTGCCGGCCTCCGAAATGCCTGGACAAGCTGCCAGCAAGACGTGGAGAGAGCTACGGTGTTGTTAAGTACTTAAAGACCTGCTGGTGATCGTGGAGATCCACCAGCGAGAAGCACACAACATATTTGCACTGTTGTGGTGCTGGGAGCACGAGTGGAATTCGATTTTCACACCCCAAAGAAAAGGAGCTGCTCCCTAGGGTGATGATGGTGAGGAAGGAGGGAACAGGACGGGGAATCCTCACGGTGCAGCACCACATGAAACACAGCCAGGGTGCACGCAAGGCCTCCTTGTTGGACCTCTTAGACACTCAGATTTGTAGCAATATTTTACTTTAAGAATCTGAGTAATTTCTCAGCCTTGGATGGGTTGCGTGAGCAAGGCAGCCCCGTTTCACCCAGACTCCCGTAGGCTCTCAGGGTTACTGTACTTCTCACCCACGGTATTTGCTGGTTTGCCTCATCCAGGTCTCTTCTCTGTATGCCAAAAGCTGCCCTTGGAAATGGCATCCCTCCCTCGCTGAACCCCTCAAGCGTCTCAGCACCAGCGAGGGCTCCAGTAGCCGGTAATTCAGCAGGTTTCATGGCTCCGGTCATTAACTTTGGCTCTGTGCAGCCGCTCACGTATCCCCGTGGACAAACCGCCTGCCCTGACCCTCCTAAAACGCAAAGGCTCCTAATGAAACTCAGCTTTAGAAAACGCAGGTGCTGCAACACCTGTTTTTACTCTGCCAACACATTGAGGCAATTAGCTTCCCAAAGCCACCCTCTATGGGCAGAAACGCACGTGAGAGCCTGGCTTTGCCGCAAGCACCAAGTATCTCTTTTCTTTATGGAGTCAGAATTAGGAGACAAAAAGTTTCCCGGGTGGTCCACGGGGCAGGGAGAAATCCCTTTTTTTTTTTTTTCCATCCTCCACAAACAAACAATAAGGAATCCGTTGCTTTCAGCGGGCAGGATGTCCCTATTTCTCTTAATTGCACCTTTCAGTGCATTTACTAACCGCTCCTCTGCCATTTACTAGCCACGGGACGGCGTGTGAGAAGTCGGTATCTGCAAGGCAGAGCCTGCCTGGGGGAAAGGGGGCAATATCCCACCCTGTGACTTGTTTGATTGCATCCAGGTCGAGCCTTAGAGATATATATTTTGATATATATTTGATATAAAGTCGCAAAGCTCTACACAACTATGTTTTCTGTGTCGTTATTGTTGTTGTGGTGGTTTTTTCTTCTTGGAGAAGGCAGCTGCTCGTATCTGGCTGAATTCGGAGGGAACCGCACGTATCCACATCCCGTGCCGCCCGCATTACGGGCCACGGCTGTCACAGATCCCGACGCTAATACCTTCCCGCCCACGTGCCTTAGCTCCAGACAGGAATCAGCGCCGTTATCCAGATCGCGGCAGTGTAATCTCCAGCATCCCCTCCAGCTGGCCCCTGGGGCTGCTTGCGGACCCCTCTGTAACCTGCTGCTCCGCACCCCGGCGGCCGTGGGAAAGCGCTCCGCTCATTCCGGAGCGTTCCCGGGACGCGGCAGCACCTGTGTCCCGGGCCGGGCTTTCCTCGCACGTGGGGACGGAGCAGCTGGCCTGTGATGCCACGTGGTTGGCACAGCGGCGGGAGACGGGTTTTCGGGAATCCGCTCGCTCCTCGGCTCTTCCTTTGGGCTTCTGGGCACGGCACGTAGATGCCTCCGCTGTGCCCGAGCACTGGCTGCCGCGGGATTTCCCCGGGCATTACCTCACCTAATCTCCTCTGCTTATGGAGGTCAGCTGGAGGCAGATGGGAGAGGGTCCTGCTTCCTCTCCTTGAGCTGCTTTGGCGCTCATTTGTGTCACAGCGGCACACGGAGGGGCCAGGACGGCTACGGAAGCGCGGGGCCTGGTTTGCCATCCCCTTGGAGGGTCCATGGGGTGGACAACCTGCCCAGCTGCTCCGAGAAAGGCTCCTTCCCGCCCCGGCTAGCGCACATCGCCCGGAGCGGAGACAGGACACGGAGACGTGGTGACACCTCGAGCCAGAAAACACCGTCAGGAGAGGCTGCTGGGGCAGTTGTCTCTCCCCATCACCTGAAATGTGGCAAGAAAAAAGTATGTTAAAGAAACCCCATACTACATCAGTCTCTTCCCTGTGCAGTCTCTTTATCTATATCTACCTAAGTCCTCCGTAAGTCCTAAATGCAACATTTAGCCCTGTAATTTCAGCCCTATGGAAGTGGAATTTAATCATAAATAGAGCTCAGGTTTTATTCCTGCACTGAAGCAGGTTGCTGTCAACTTCATGGTAATTTTAAAGGGGCATTTGCTGGAGCATTGACTTTGCAATGTCCTCCGGACTTGCACAGTTAGCTCAGTGAGGACTCAGACCATGTTCTAAAAATTTATTTGGGGAAGGGGAAAAAGGCTAACAAGTTAAACTGACTTCTTTTATGACCTGATCAGCTGTTTATTAGTGTCAGAAATGTATTTTCAAGTATGTATTTCTCCCTGCTAAAGTGAAGTGTGTGCAGGTGCGACTTCAGCAGAGCCAACTGGAGCCCCCAGGCAGGGGGACACTGACAATTTGGAGCACTCACCCCCCTATCCCAGATATAATGGGGAAAAACAGATACAAAGGATTCTCAGTCTGCATTTTAGACTCCTCTGCTGTTGCCAAATAGATTCCCTGAGAAGATTTTGCATGTGGTGCAGTCCCATTAAAAAGAGCTGATTACTTTATAAGATTTAGTAGTAAAAATGTATTTAATTTCTTATTAGTACTTGGATGTATTTTTTCCCCATTTGTTCTGTCTGCTCAAATACAGTGTTTCCTCCTGGGGACTGTAATTTTTGCACTGTGGGAAAAGAAATCTGCAGAGAGCAAGGACCTTTCAGACAAAATATCCAGGGCACAATATCTGCCTTCACGGAACCATGGGCATGCTGTGTGCCATTTCCTAATCTTATTCCTGTTTTGTTTTAGTTTTTTTTTTTTTTTTTTTATGTCATTGTAGACTAACTTCTGATGGCAAAGTTCTTGTACAGAAAAAAGTGAATATTTTGACCACTAGCCTGAAATCACACATTCTTTCATTGAAAACAGTTAATTAGGAACTGAGCTCTGAAGTTAATTTCACCAAGGTCATTCACTGCTCTATGGGGTCCGGCGACCCTGTCTTAAGTAATCACGGCATTAACATGCAAGGTTATAGCTTTCTTTTCAGTTGATGACATAATCTCTTTAATTGGTGTCAGGAGGCCCGCTTATGAAAGAACCATGGAAAACACCTATAGACTATAATTTTACTTTCCCCATTCAGGGAGCAAATGAAACGAGCCTTAAGAATGTACTAGAGGCTCATTACATCTCCCAGGCTGTCAACACAAAGCCCCGGCGTCGCAGCCCAAGCGCTAGGAATGATCCATTCTGTTTACTTCTAACTTCAGCCCGTGAACTATTAACCTTTTCAGCAAAACTGGTGAATAGTAAATGTCAGATAATCCTCTCTGAGAAAGTTAAGAGGGGAGATAATGCATTTTAATTGATTAAAACTTCCACGGACAAAAGTTTAAGGAAAGCAACAGGAGAATCCCTCGCCGTTACTACTTCAGGTGGGATGAGAGCCAAATATTCTGTGTTGACTCTGATGTCCGCTTTGATTTTTATAGCTGGAAATTAATATCATTTTTAGCAGAAATTCTGCTCTCATAATGCAAAGCCGCTTCCTCGGCTGCTGGGCCCTGGCTCAGCAGGGAGGGAGCCACATGGATTCAAGGCAGGGCAGGATTTACAGTTTGTTGTTGCGGGTGGATTTAAAAGGAATGACCCTATTGATGAAACCTGCAAAACTCCAGCAATGGGTGTCAATACTTTCATGCGTTCTCCCACACATGTGTCCTCCTCAGGCTAAATATTTGCAATTACTTTTTTACTCCAGCAGTCTGGACTCCTGCAAATTCTGTGATGGATATAACTCCTTCATAGTTTTTTTTCTTTACAACTGCTATGAAAGTTGACAGCACTCTCAAAGGGACAGCCCTGCCTTGATTTCAATAAGTATTTCACCAGTACCATGATTATTTATATCTTGAGCTTTTCTTACCCCATCACGTTCCTATAAACATTTTAGTATTTCATCTTTTTAGCATCTCTCTGGGGGCTCCACTCTTCCTCCCATTTCTCCCATTTCACACTACCCTCTGATTTTCCCCAGCTTTGTGAACCTGTCTCTTAAGTTCATTTTTACCATATTGAAATTATCTTCATAATTTTTACTGTTCTTATCTTCTGCTTGAAAACAGAGTCTGGTTTTGAAATGAGAAAGTAAAAAAAAAAATGTTAAAAAAAAGATAATTCTCAGAGAAACAATCCTTCAAAGGAGAAAAACCTTCAAAAATAAAACACAGTTTTTTCTTAGTTGTGTTTCTCATGTTCATGGCAGCCTTTCCCTATCCGTTATTTTTTAAGATGCACTGGAGTGAATCCTCCTTGCATCTCTCCAGAGCCGTGGTGCTTAAAATAAAGGACACAGCGCACCCAACTTGCTATTCAATCCAAGAGGAAGACTGCAAACCAAGAATAAACTCTAGGCTGGCAAAAGCATCGATATGGAAGAGCAATTGTTAAACATGTTTCACTAAATTAACTCAGCAATTCCCATTGCTCATTAGCGAGGCTCTATCCCACTGTTATCGCTGTTCCTCTGGATGAGGCCGAGAAGCCCAGAAGCCGAGATGGGAGGGTTGACCATCAGCAGAGGACCATGGTCCTCTACGGACACTTGTCTAGTCTATGGACAAGTCTATGGACACTTGTTCCCAACCTGTGCCATGCACAGGGTGAAGATGGGACAGGTTGGGTTCAGTTCCCCATCCTCTGCATCCAGTTCTCAGTGTGATGATGGGCTCCATGCTGACCTTCTGATTAGGCTCATTGCAAAAGTGACACCCGATTTCATTCTTGCCTCCTCTAACTAATTTTTGGAGGCAAGAAAAGCCCTGCTGATGGTTAAGCCATAGATCAGGATGCCCAGGAGTGGTGGCAGGTTCCTCCTTGGATGTGCTCACTCAGGCCAACTCCAGGGATCCAGTAGATTCTGCCAGGTCAACTGGTCTTTTAATCACAGCTCCCTGTTTATTCTTTGTATGGAGATAATATTGAGATATAGTTTGTATTGAGATAATAACATCTGAATGCCCAGTCCTTGCAGTGCAGAGGAAGGCATATGTGTGTGCACATAAATGCATGGTTGATTCCTGGATTTGCCTGTCATTTACTGCATGTTTCTCAGCAATAAAACTCTACTCGGCCACAGGTAGCGTCAGTAAAATCAATCCTAAGATACATTCCACCCTCTCCATCGCCAGCTTTCCTTCCGGCATAAGCCAGAAGCAGGGCACAATTTTCTTCTTTGCCTTCTCTTTTCTTTCCAAACTTATTTCAGTCTGGAGGAGCCGGCCTTGCCCATTCAGTTGCAGACTGCGTGTGCGTGCATGCATGCGTGTGCGCCTCCGGGGAAGGAACGGGGGGGGAAAGCAAAGCCCACAGGTTTGAGTTTGTACAATGTTTGCCCCTTTTCCCAGCAGGGATGGGTTTTGAGAGCCGGGAGACAAAAAAAGCATGGCCTCAACAAGCTGAATTTAAAAAAGAACATCATTTTCATTATGTAGTCAATCTCAATTACAAGCAAATGTTTTCTCTGTGGAGACTTTTCTCTTTTCAGGGCATTATGCAAGGCTCTTTTGTGGGTTGAGAGAAAGGATCAGTGGTCAATAGGGAGCAGAGTGTTGTGTACAGTGGATTTTTGTATCCTTTAGTCTGCTACATAATGCATTTTGTCAGGAGAACAGCCCAACATCCTGAGCAGATTTGCTGAATTAAAGAGCACAGCAGGGATAGGAAACTTGTTGCTAGGTGACTGACAACTGCTGCATGTCCCTATCTCTGCGCCGGAGGTTGTTCTTCCCTTTTCTTCCCCTCCGCAGTCTCGCCTTTTAATCTGCATCTCTAATTAACCCTGCTAAGACCGCGTGGCCACGAGTCCCCCACCGGCCGCGCTTGAACCGGCCGCGGCAGCTCCGTCAATCTGGGGCAGAACTGGGTCGTTTTGGTGCTTCTTGTGGTTTGGGGTAAAGCTGGAGTTTTGAGCGTCTGGGCTCGGTGGGCTCCGAGCGCCACGCGGCTCTGAAACGGTGCAATTCCTGAATTTTCCCAGCATTTCTAAAGCCGCTTGTTTCGGCTCTGCCACTTAATTGGTGGCACTTTTTGCCGTTTCGGCTTGGGGACCTTCCAAGCTCTTTCACTTGTTTTTTGCGAGATAGGTTTTCCTTTGTAGGACACTCTTTCTTAACTGACGGGAAAGCCAGGGCAGAAGTCAATTAAACAGCACTGTTTACCCTGCGAATTTTTAATGCTTTTTTTTTTCTTCATTCACAGATCAACCATTGGTTGCATTTGTGAAACCCTGTGTTGTTCCAGGGATGGATCTGCACCTAAGAATTACACCCCTGCTTTACCCCGCAAAGGAAAATGTGTTTATTTTACTCGCAGTTTTTACTCCAAAAACTGTTGCAAAACGCCTACTATCTAGCAAATGTCCTAACTGCAAGAATAAGTCTATTTATTTGTTTTAATCACCAAGTGATATGAAAATATGTGTCAGTCTTTGTTCTGAGTATTCCTTAAACAGTTTTTTTTCGAGTTACCTGTTTCATGTGTTCTGCAGAAGCTGCATTCATAGGCTCAGGGTGTTAAAACATCAATGAAATCCCTGGATTTTTCTTGCAGACTTGTAAAAAAAGTAGTAGTCATGATAAACTCGGGCCTTGGACTGTCTTTATTTCAGATGTTAGCTGGAAATTTAAGATGAATAAGATAAAAATCTGGGAAACGCTGCTGGAAAAAAATAGGCAGCAAAGTCATTGCTCCTTAGGGACTACCCTTTTGGCCTAGCCAAATGCCAGCTTGGTCTTCCCAACACCCTGGATTTCCAGATTTGAATCCAGGTTTGAATCCAGGTGGAGAGACTACAAGCCTGCTTCAAAGCGGAGCAGAAGGACAGGACATTTTGCAGGCTCTCCTGGCATCACACGCAGTAATGCAGAGGGCCAGGAGAAGGCAAGGCACAAGTGGACACCAGCATGAGATCACGGATGCATCCACGTCTGGCAATGGGATATGGAATTGCCATCAGGGCTGGTTGAAGATGCACAGGCATAAATGACTGGTTTGACCAAATGTTTTGGCCCTGAGGCTTTCTGACCCAAACAAGGTGGCATAAACCCATTTGTGAGCTTCTTGGGAGCCACAGAAAGGAGATAAAGACTTTATCATCTAAGGCAGGTCTCAGGCATCGTGGTCTGAAGGGCAGGATGTGGCATATGGTACATTGTGGTGGCCCTGCTTTGCACAGTGATGTTCAGCAGGTCCTAATTTCTCCGCGATGGTCTTCCTCCCACACTGTGCTGACACATTCTGCAAGAATTTTGGTTAAAGAAAACAAATGCAGATCCCTTTTTTGTGATTTTAAGAGTTATCTTCTGCTGTCTTCACTCAGGTAAAAGTCTCTTTGGAGCTACCTGGAGAAGGTGGGCTGGATTTCTGCATTGCTTGATGGATTGTCTGTGAATTCAGGTGGCTACAGTAATTAGTCTGACTTGTAATCATCACAGTCACTGACTGGTACTGAAAGCCTCGTGATGCCATTACATGCTATTAGTGACACAATCACGTCCTTAGCAGTCTCCCTGGCCTCAGGTTTCTGCTCTAAGCACAGGAGCAGCTTCTAGTCCTTCTTTCCTCAGATTGTGGGTGATGGGCACAGATGCCACAGCAGGCTAAGGTGGGATCTTCCTACTAAGGCGCACAGAGGCTGTTATTTTCCTGAGTGGAAGGTCTCACTCCATATGAAGCAACTGCAGCATCACACAGACCATTTGTGGTTGTCCTCACTCACCCAGTCCTGCAGAGATGCATTACCCTGGGGAAACAGACTCTCCTGCAAAGAAGGAGCATGTCCCTGCTCCTTCGATGCATTTCCTCTCCCACATCCTTGGCTTGGAAGCTCCTTCTTGGCTCTTTCAATCTGCTTGGTTTTCAATCTGCTCCCTGTTGCAGCTCTTGCCAGATCCAGGAAGGTAAAGGAGCTGGTGGGAGAGGAGGAGACAGAATGGACCAAAAGGAGAAGGCAGCAGATAGAGGAAGCTCTAAGCAAAGGCCCAAGTTCTTCATCCATCCCTGAACACAGGCTCAGCACCGGCCAGGGCTGTTTTCCCAGTATTACCCCTATGGAGGTGATTCCAGCAGCTGTGTCTCTGATGTCTTGCAGGAGCAGGAAGATCATGAGGAGCTGGAGACAAGTCTCTCAAGGCCAGTCTAACACCTGGAGGAGCTCCCTCTCTCCCTCACCATGCCCATGAAGTACAGAGACATGAAAAGGGGCATTACGTTTTACCAAACCATCAGCTGCTCCGAGGTGACAGTTACCTGCCTGCTCTCCATGCCCAGGATGGTGAGATTCACTCCATTCCACCCGGGAATCAAATCAACTCCCAGTTCCAAACCTATCCCTCTGGTTCCTCACCTTGCCACGCACTCAGATGCACTCTTGCTTGTGCAACACAGAGGACAGGTCGCTTATTTTTGCTGTGGCTTAGTTGTCTTATCTGTGAAACGGCTGGAAAATACTTGGACATCTTCGTAAAATGATAAATGATAAAAAATGATTTCCTGGAGGGGGAATATGACTGAACACCAGTCACTGCAGCTGCTTTGCAGACACTCTGCAGGTCAGAATAGCCTCCTGGGGAGCCTTTTGCTAGAAAGACACATGGGAACTGCTGCTTATAAAATAACGCTGCCCTCAAAACACCAGCAAAGTCGGGAGTCCTGCGGCTGGAGCAGCAGCAAGCGAATTGATGTGCAGATTAATAGTTGCAGTCAAAACGGGAAAGTATTCAGGTTAGGATTCTTGAAAAGGAAGATGCACTGAATATACTGGAAGAAAAAAATACGAAAAAGTTAGTGTTAATGAAGCAAAAATTGTGCCAGCGTATGAACCTCCAGTTATCTCTGCTGCAGACGCAGCGCTGGTTGATCCTTGTTAAATGTCTCTTATTTTGCTTGTTTTCACTGCAGTGGATCCCAAGGGCTGCTCCTATGTGTATCCTTGGTGCTCCTCTCCTGGATCATTCCTGCTCCCAAAGAGATGCCCAACACGAGGGAGCAAGAAAAGGCCCCAGACAGGACGATCCGTGTGGTGTTTGGGCCATCGCCTGGGAAGGAGTTCAAGGAGGATTTGGTAAGTGGGAAGCAGGGAAAGGAGCCGGGGACCAGGAAAAGTCGGGTCACTGAGATGGAACAAGCAGCCTTCGGCCTGGGAAGACCTTCAGGTTGTCTTGCCAATTGCTGAACATAAACCTACCCTCAGTGTAGGGTTATTTGCAGTTCAGAGCGCAAACCCAGACTCAGGAGTGTAAATTGAATGATACAACATGTGTTTCACAGCCCAAATATCCTCCGGCCCCACGGCAGCAGTTGTGCAACCCAGGGATTCTTTGCTGGCTTGTCTCGATCTCTCTTATTAATACATTTATGGACTCTACGATGACGTGGCCACACTGTATTCATGTCTAAATTTAGCAGTCAATTTGGCTTATAGCTTCAGGGCCGCGCTGGAAAAGAGTCAACAACAAAAAAAAAGCATCTCTTTCTTATACCACTGGAGTTGAAAGCGCATTTGTGTGAAAATGGAACTGAGCTTGCAGATAACAGGAATTAATGATTTATTAAGCACAAGGGAGGGGGAGGGGATTAAAAAATAAATAAATAAACCACCTTGCACAACATCCTTGCTCCACAGGCTTCTCCCATGGCTTCCTTGTAATATTCCAGCAATATTCCCTGGGTCCAAATGCTAAGGAAGGGCATGGAGCGGAGCTGGTGCCTCCAAACTATCACAGACTGTGGGGTCAGAGCCAGTTTTAGCTTCTCCTTGAGGCCCAGGTGGGTTGGAGTGATGAAATCGTGGGCTATGTCTTCACTTAATCCCCAATCCCTCTTCTTTTCTGCTCACTAATAACAAGATTCACAGTGGGGACTGGCCAGTGCCTGGTTTTACCCATTTCTGTGCTGTCCTCCCCACTCTGCCACAAATTAGGTTCTCCAACACCGCCCTGGATTCATCCGAGCATTTTTCTAGGGCTATTTAATGAAGAAAAAGGGCAAAGATAATTCAGCTCTTTGAAATGCTCCTCCAAGAGCTCTAGCATTTTTGTTAGCGAGGTCTTGGCAAAAGTGCTGCTGAGCCCAGGGGCTTTCTCTGCTTTATTTCAAAATAGAAAGAATGACAGAAATGATCAAAACTGGAATTTCCAGTCACCTTTTCCTGTTTGAAAATGAAATTCTTTAGAAATGTAACCAAAACTTGTGTTTATTTATGGAGCAAGGGGCTCTGATACCATTAAATTAGTTGTGACATTTTAATGTAATTAGACAACATTAGTGTCAGATAAGATTCGTTAATGGACCTTGATCTTTGGTGGTTGTTTGGAATTGATTTTTGCACTGGAAATCCATGTTGGATTAAAAAAAAAAAAAAAAAAAAAGCATTTCATAAATTCACCTTTCTGCTAAAATGCTCAGCTAATTGACATAAGTACATTAATGAGAGCAACTCACTAATAGGATTATATCAATATTCCCTCTGCATCAGTTAGAGACCCAGCAGCAATGGTCATTAATTATTGCCTTACAGTAATCCTTGGCAGCTTTTGCAGGCGCTGGGCTGTCCTTCTGTGAGAACATCTTTCTGCTTTGATATTTCTCCTAGATTTGGGGCTTTGCTGTTGTTTAGACCAGTGTAATCCCATCGGTCATCACTTCAAACTTGAGTGCCTGAAATCAGGCTCCTAAATATGTACTTTGTTGTGCCTCCTACATATGGTGGGGTTATCTCCCCTCTGAATAGCTGCAATTCAAATAAAATAGAAGAAACATATCTGAAGGACAGGATAAATCAGGAAAGTGGGAAAGATGAGGATCTGAGGATGATGATGATGATCAGATCTTCCTGCCCTCAAAATATCTGTCTGAAAAATTTTACTACTTTAGCATAATTACTCCTGTTTATGAGAACACTTTTATGTGCCTTGCTTTGAATACAGCTGTATTACACTAAAAGGGAAGTTTAAAGTACTCAATTTTAGTCATAGGCCAAAAGTGATAAAATGTTTCTGATATTTTGGAAATGACTGGATTTTATGATGGTAAAACTAACTGTAATACTTAATTTTAAATGACATGGGTTTTGTGATCCTTGTTTATCTTTTATATAAAAACCAGTTCTTGTTCATCATCCCAATCTATTTTATTTTCATCCTAAATGTCTGTCGTGAAATAAAACCTAGTGTAGATCTATATACAATCCAGTATTTTTGTGGCAAGTCTAATACAGTTTTTTTCCCTCAAAGAAGAATATTTGTATTTTCATGTAAAAGAGCAGCAATACCTAACGCCACCGCTGTGCCCAAGAAACTGGGTGCTTATTACCAATATCATTTGGGTGCTCAGGGAAAACTAGCCTATAAATAGAGAGGATTCCTCTATTTATAAACAGGCTCATTGCAATTACATCTAATCCAAAGTGCTCTGAAGCTGCAGGGGGGAAAAGAAATCCATTAGGTCCAGGTAACTTTGGAGCAGACACTAAGGGAAACACCTCTGCTTTCTGATACAGCTCCAGGAGCAGCTTTCTTCTGAGTCTCAATCTGATGACAAGAAATAGGTTTAACGGTGAAGTAGAGGTGAGCACACAGCAGGTAAGAGGGTTGTTTCCCATTAAATATTTTGGAAGTGGCTAACAGCAACCTGTGAGGAGCTCAGGATATTGGTGCCAATGAGGGCAAACCGGCGCTGCAGGGAGAAGATGCTGCAAGCGTGGGCGGGCGGCACTGAGCCCCTTCAACCAGGTGCTGCCAAATCCCCCTCCAAGGAGGTGGGATAAATGGGTATCTCTGCCCCACCCAACAAAAAAGACAAAAAATTAAATGTTATAGAATTATGTAACCGTTCGTTCATTTAAATGCACTAACCAATTACCTGGTTGCAATGGATGTGTGTCCTCTGCCCTCTGATATCTCCCCGCTACGGCACCCCCGGCCACCTCACTTTCCTTCCTCACGTGCTGGTTCAATTCAGCCCATGGACTGCGTCTCAACCCTACTCAGCCATTGGTTTTCATGGAACTCTGGGGAAACTGGGAATCCCTCAGTTTCCATGGATGGTGCCCCGGGGGCTTGGGAGTCTGGGGAGATAACAGCACGAGTGCCTTAAAAGCACCTCAAAGGAAGAGGTGGGATAATCCCATGCACAAAATGAGAGTGTGGAACAGCCACCCTAAGGTAGACATCTCCCCATGGCTAGAGGCCATGAGGTTGGGCAGGGAGGGCAGCTCAGCAGGCAGTCACACAGTTTTGGGGACTTCTAATGGTCCTGCTAACAGGATGGGTCAGGGAGCGCAGGTAAATACACCGGCGCGGAGGCTACGGACTCCATGGGGCTGACAAGGAGGTGGCGGATCCCGTCTCCACAAGCGGATGGAGCCACCAGCAGTTGCATCCGCCTGAGGTCACGGGAGAACAGGTCCTCATGGGAGAACAGCTCCTTCAGCGCGCGCTGAGCGCGGGTGAGGGCGAGGAGGCGCGCGGGGAGGCTGCGCATCGCGGCGGCAGCGAGCGGAGGGCCAAGAGGCTTGCGGAGGAGGCGGCTGCTCGAGATGGTACCCGGGGCACGGGGAGGCGAGGGGGGCGGCGGGCGAGCCGGAGAGGAGCTCGAATTATGCGGGGCACCGAGGCAAGGACAAGGAGGCTGCACGAGACGCGCGGGAGGGAGGGGGGCACTGAAAAAGCCGGGGCTCCTCTTGGCACAGACAGAGAGGGATTTCTGCGGCTCTGCAGCGCCTGGGCCGCAGGGAAAGGGAAGTTTTATTCAATAATTAATAAGAAAAGAATTATCCTGGGATAATAACTTATAGCAGTGTGGTTTGGGAGGCAGGATTTAGCCCTTTCTTTGCACAGGCCCTGCTTGATTCCTGTCAGGGCAGGAAGGGGCTCTGGCATTTTATTCCTCTTTGCTTTCATTTCTATTGAATATTTCTTCCTCAGCCACATGTGCGGTAAATGTCTTCATTTCATCCTGGCTCAGAAGTGCTCAGACCCATTCTGAGCTCTCCTATTCCTGCTCCACACTGCTGCAAAGCCGCTGCTAACAGATTTGCCCCAGATTTTCTGCGGGTGTAAATGCAAGAAGCATCAAGCCTTTTATTTGGATCAGGAGGCCTGACTGCCTCTTAATAGAAGCATAATGAAACCATCAAGAGTTTTCATTCAATTAGACTTCTTTTCCCCCGGCAAATGATTATAACACATTTATAGTGTAATGGGCAATTACTTTATACTCCTTGTCTGTTGACATCTTATTAAGTCTGCATTTGCTGTCCCTAACAAAGAGATCACATATAATCGTTAGGAACTACAAGGAACACGTAGGAACTACCAGAATACATTTAAGCAGAATGAATATGTATCTGCTAGGGCGATATATGATATGTGATGGCAGATTTCTCTACTCTTTTCTGCACTGGAGCACTCTCAATCGCATATTCTTCCATTTTTTTCATACATTAACTTTTCCTCGGATGTCAAAGACTGATCTCTGAGCTGCGTGGGGGTGGATTATGCAGTGACTTCTGCACCTGTGAATAAGAGATTGCGAGATGCGATAAAGGAAGGAGGAAAGTTTTGTCCCCAGTGCCTGGAGATGCGGGAAGTGTTGAGTTTTCTTAAGCCTGTAGTGGGGAAACAGGGCAGGGATAAGAATCGATGAGGTCAGACCTGTTGCAAAGTTAAGTAAGGAGCATCCCAGAGCTGCATTATGTTTATTTGCTGTCATCTTCATTGATTTACTCCGTTAGGACATGCCCTACAGCACTAAAACCTGTGCCCACAGGTTGTAGTGACCATACAAAGCCAAGGAAGGTCTCTCTCACCTGCTTGGTTTTGTGCTTTGACATTTCATTATGCTCTGCGACTACATGAATTTGAATTCTTTGTCCCATGCTTGTATATGTGCTTTCTTCTGTAGGATAAATATATCAAAAATCTTTGCTTTTGCCTTCTGCTCACTCCTGCCTCTTCATTCATAGAGTCAAGCATTACTGTTTATTTTAAACTCCACCTAAATTATCCATTTCGCACTCATTTCCCACGTATTTCTTTTATGAGATATTTTTTTTCTTATCCTAAGTACCTGTATGTATTTCACTTTCAGAGTAAATATGAATGTCATTATACTTTGATTATTGTTTAATAGCATGGGGGATATAATGTTTGGAGGCAGCTCCAATTTTGATTCAAAATGCCAGGTCTCTTGCTGAATAGCTCCTTCAACTGGAGACCTTCCCCATCGTCTCTTTCATAAAGAGAAAGAAGACAAATGGGAAGATAAGCTAACTAGGAAAGAAAGAGATATTCCTTCCCTTGACCTAGAAGCCTGGCAGGACTCTTTTTCAATGCAGCGTATTATGTAGTGGTTTTCACTATTATGCATATATTTAGCAACTGCCGCTCACCAATCTGCAAAGGGAATAGGGTGGTAAAAGATGGAGTGCAAGGGAGGAAAGAAATGCAGGAGAGGTTTTGTCTCTGCTTTTATGCTGCAAAGACCTCCTGGGAATATAACCAAGAATATATCTCCATTGTAATGCGGGACTCTGGAGCTTTTAATACCTTTGGCATCTCTCCATTAATATGCTTCCTGGTGGCATTTCTTAACAAAAAGGACCTCTTAAAACTGCTGTCAAGACCAATCAAGAAGTGGGTCTAATTAAGAACAAAAGCAACAAGATGCACCACAGTGCAATGAGGAATGCAGGGCCTGCCAGGGAACATAAACCAGAACAGCCCTCATCCTCCAGCTACAGAATCTGCTGAAAAAGTCTGTCCAGGAGCTGGATTTTGGGTGTCCTTTGGGCATGTTATTTTACTGAGGCCCTATTTGCAGGCAGCATCTGTATCAGCTTGCAGATGACTTGCACCCGTAGACTTGGGCAGCGTGAGTGCTCAATACCTGCTAGCGTTTAGGATATCTGCTCAAGGGACCTGCTAGGGGAAAGTACATATAAACGTTGGCCATCGTTGCGTGTTCGGAGCGCTCTTTGTTTTCTTCTCTGGAGGATCATCCACCCTGCAAATAAATCACTCCTGCGTCAGGCAGAGCACAAGGAACACAGATGGAGAGGGTCTAGTGCCGAGAATGCTACTCTGCCCTTTCAAAGGCTGCTCAAGTGTCCTTAGACCTGGAACCAGTCCCACCAAGGAAAAATGTGGCACAGAGAGATGCTGAGTGACTTTGCAGACAGGCTCAGGTTGGGCTGAAGTTTGGCTCAGGGTTAAGTCAGACCCAGCCTTACCGGGCCCAAGCTGAGCACAGAGAGCTTCTCAGCATGGGCACACGGGTACATGGACGTGTTCTCCAGTCCTGAACTGCCTCTGTGCATTTTTCCAGAGTAAATAACCCCTTCCAGGACTGAGATGGTCCCAGAGAGCAGAGCACAGGCTCCTCCAGCTCTGGCAGCAGTAGCTCCTGTCGGCCCTCCTGGAGGTTCCTGAACATGCCCATGGGGGATGTTATATTTAATAGCTCTTCAAGATGGTGCTTTCAAAGCAGCGAAGAGACTCTGTTTACTCAGCTGCTAATTTAAAATGCAAGAGGCAGACCAAAACGATGGGAGTTGGTGCTAATGGAGGGTATGAGATGAGGTGTCCTGCTTCAGCCATCGTGTCACTAGGTCCATTTGCACAAAAGAAGACAGAGGGGCTTTGATCACAGAGGAGACCTGCCCTGTCTCTGTTATTGCAGATAACCCCCCGTGCAGGAGAGCTGGAGCTGCCTTCTCTAGACACCAAGGGCCTGTTTCAGAGACGGGGAGCAAATAGGGTGCCAGACCTCAGCCCATCGCTCTATGTCAAGGTGGCTCTGGCTAAAGTCACTTAAAATGTCGGCTTTATGGGTGCTCTTCACGTCCCTCAGCACCGCACGCGTCTCAGCGATGGGTGTCTCAGCATCCAGGAGCAGAACAAGCCCAGCGCTTGCGAGGCACCTCCTGTGGACTCGCTGCGTCCTTCGGGCTCTCATCCAGAGATGCCGAACAAGAGCCTCCAGCTGAGCCCGCATCTCAGCATCTCCATGTACAACGACCCAACTCCTTCAGGGACACATCCTGTTCATTTCACAATGAAATCCCAGCTCATTTTGCAAGGTGTTTAGTCTCTTCTAGAGGTTTTCAGATGTGTGGTTCAAGTTATTTCTGTCCTCGGCATTGCAGTAATCCCAGCAAGACGAATCCTTTCCTAAGTATCCACCTCGCACGCTGAGAACTATTTCTAATGGGCACTAAAGTGACTGAGAAATCCTGAGCATCATCTGGTAGATGCAGCTACCAGAGCCCAAATGAGAACTAATCTTCCAGAAAAAAAAATATATATGCAAGTTTATTTTTCTTCCTCAAAGTGATTATTGATTGGCTTAAGGCAAAGCTGATGCCTAACCATATGGGGATGTCTGTTATACGATTGGATTAGGGTTTGCATCCACGCGCACTCCACCTCCATCCTGGGGATCAATAGGAGATGAGGGTGATAAAGAATGATTAGCCTTGTAGCTTCATTGTGCGGCGTAATTCTTCAGCCATATAGAAAGAAAAGATTGAGAAACTAATCAGGAGATTTAGAGAAAAAATATATTATCTCTAGAAAAGCCATTCCTTCATTTCCTAAGCTGGAGGGATATTCAGCAGTAATCAGCAATACAGTAACAAATATACCTTTTTATATAATCTAACACTTCTGTTTTAGAGGATGCCTCTTCTGCTTAGAAGATGCAGAATTTTAAATGTTTCAGCTGCAATTTTATTTTGGTTTAACTCTCTGTCAGTTTTATAAGCAATTTCTTTCTTGAAGGATGGCATGAATTATTTTCTCCTGTGAAAATATAAGTTCATGAGAACATTCTCAAGTTTTCCCTATAATTTTTCAAAAATATATTATCTTTTCTTCATTCTCTTTTTAGAATATAGAGCAGAGTTGTTTTTTTTCTGTTTTGAAATTAACGTGAAAAAGAGATTTTAATATGAAAGATCCCCTAACCTTCCAGTGTAAGAAAAGGCTTGGGTTACTAATCCCTATTACCAGGAGCAGATGCCAATTGTCCTATTAATCAAAGTGAATCATTAGGCATTAATTACACTTAGTAACAGAATAATTGCTTGGTTTACCTAAACTGCGGTAGGAATGTTTTTTCCTCCCTGAGCAGGATAAGCTTGTTTAAATTATGTCATGTGCATACTCACAAAGCATGATGAAAGTAAATCAGGAGATGAGCCTGTTCCTTCTGTTGCCTTCAGCATAAAAAAAAAATCCTTTCAGGCCTTTTTGAAACAACTGCCCTTAAAAAGATAAAATGTAGAATGTAATAGATCCCCTCTGAGAAGCTCATCTTTGGCCTAGCAACCCAACAGAGATAGCAGAAAACACTTGTCGACATGAAAAGCTGCCACCTCCCAGGCTGATTCGCATTTCCCCAGCTGAGAAGAGCAGCCCTCTTGCTAACCATGACCAGAGGACACTATTTCTCTCCTGAAGAGCGAATGTCTTGCAGACATCTCAACACAAGCTCCACGCTGGCCTACTCATATATATGTTTCTGATAACACTGATTCCTGTGAGGATGCTGTCAAACAAGATGTGGAGAGCGCCATCATCACTTGGAATATCTGCTTTCCCATTGACACCGACATGTTTATCAAACCCACAGTGCCGCAGACCTTACTTTTCAGATTGTCATTTCAGAGTTTGTTTTGCACACCGCAGAGAAACATCACGTGCAAATACTTGAAATAAATGTTTCCATTGACCCCAGACATTTGCAAACCATTCTCCTTGTGAAAAAAATATCTTCCTCAACATAGAAGAAAGGCACATTTCAAAATGCCACTACTTCTCATAAAAGCTTCTGTCTTCTGTGCCATGTTGGTCACAGACTCGGGTGGCAGCGCTCCGTGCTGCTGCCCTGGATGCTCTTTTCCAGCGCTGGGTCCCTGGGCGTTTGCACCTTCCCGACGGCTCCGTGCAGGGAGTGCGGCAGCGCGGCAGCATCAGCCATGCGGAGAGACGAGGTTTTTGGATGAGACCCACAAAGATGTGTGCAGAGGCAGGTAGAACATCAGTCCCTCATGCTCCTGCAGTTCCAAGTTTGGCCTGTATGGAGGAGCGGGGGAAGCTTCATATATGAAAAGAGGGAATGGAAAGAGAGGGAGGCCAAGTCCATGAGACACCAGTCGAGAAGTTGGGAAGTGGCTAATGCACCCGTTTTAGCATGAAATCCAAGGACGAGCCATGCTTGTGTATTGCTATTATTATTATTTAGCTTTTTTAGACTATACTGCGTGTTCAGACCGAAACTATAACCTTCCTGTGCGAGACACTCAGCTCTACCCACCAAGAGCTTCATTGTGCCCTGTTCTGTTTGCAACATGAACAACAAAAGGTAAGAGGAACGCAGCATAACTGAAGTGAAATCAAAGAAAAGTCAGATTTTTTCCCCTTTGTTCACTGTAATAAAAATATTATCTCCTCTTAAAGACCTTGCTGCTCTTAAAAATGATGATGATGATAAGGTCATTATTAATGCTAATTTTTACTCAGAATCACAGAATCCCAGAATGGTTGAGGTTGGAAGGGACCTCTCAAGATCATCTAGTTCAACCCCCTGCTCCAGCAGGGACACCCAGAACACGGGCCACAGGGTCCATCTAGGCGGGTTGGGAGATCTGCAGAGCAGGAGCCACCACAGCCTCTCTGGGCAGCCTGTGCCAGGGCTCGGGCACCCTCATAGCAAAGTTCTTCCTCATGTGGAGATGGAACTTGCTCTGTTTCAACTTGCACCCGTTACCCCTTGTCCTGTCACTGGCCACCACAGAGAAGAGCCTGGTCCCATCCTCCCTACAATCACCCCTCAGGTACTTGAACATGTTGATCAAATCTCCTCTCAGTCTTCTTTTCTCCAGGCTAAACAGGCTCAGCTCGCTTAGTCCTTTCTCATACGATAGATGCTCCAGTCCCTTCATCATCTTCGTGGCTCTCCGCTGGACCCTTTCTAGAAGCTCAATGTCCTTCTTGAAATGGGGAGAAAGCTGAGAAAGAAGATACATTCATTGAGAAGGAAGATACAGGTAAAGTAATGACTTGCCCAGAGCTGGGCAGGAAGATTGAGGCAGAGCTGAGGGACGAGTCCATCTCCCTATACAGACCCCAAGCCTAGCAAAACAAATGTACTGGGGTTTGGCCATCGTTCTCAATAGAATAGCACAGACTCCAGAAACAGGGATACCGCCCTTACGGTTGTTCTACTTGCATATTTATACGATGAGGCAAGGACAAGGACACTGGCTTTTTAGCACGTCTACATTAATTCAGTATTTTTTCAATATCTGCACTAGTAGCAGACCTCCTTGTACCTACACGTGCCTCGGGCAGCAGGAAGGTGACAAGTGAGGTGTGTGTAACGGTGACTGTACTGCTGGGTTCTGCGTGTTTACACCCATTCGGTCTGCGGAGAGAGCTCTTCGCTGAACACGGATCCTTGAGCAGGCAGCTCTGTTACGCTCAGGAGTGCACGAGTGGTACTTAAACCAGGCTTTAAGTATTGCAGAAGGAGAGAAGCTGAAGCAACATGTGCTTTGCCCTTGCCCAACTTCCCAAGACTTCATGGAAGTATGAGGAATGCAGCCAGTTAATCCGTTAACATGTGCCCCATTATTAAACAAATTCATGTGACAAATATTGCTGCTTTCAGAGAGCTCTGTCAATAAACTCAGTTGTTAAAATCAGCTGTAATAAGGAGATAAGTGAAGTCTGAGTCCAAAAAACTAGCTCCTTCCAATACAAAAGCTCCCGCACTCAGTGACACATATCCCCTTCATAACGATGCTCTGAATGTCCTGGCATTCCCAACACCGTGCCCAAAATCTGTCCAAACGCAAGTCTGACCCAATAGCATGCAAGCAGCTGAAGAGCAGAAGTGGGTATTAGCGGCGCCTGCCAGCCTGGAGCAATACCCAGGTGAAGGGCAGCCGGCTTCGCAATCCCAGACAGACTGTTTTGGCCTGCTCGGGTCCGGAGAGCCCCAGCATTCCCGAGCGGTGAGTCACGCCGCCAGCAAACACAGTGCAAAGGGACGGAGTACAAGGAGGGCCCGCCAGGCCTGGCACTCAATACAAAGGGGAGGTTATATAAGCAGGGGCACAGAGAGGCTTTCAAACGTCTGCACAGGCTTTCCAAGCTCCTGTTCTTTGCTGCTTTCCTTCACAGTTCTTGATCCTGTTCCACTATCCTATTTTATCTCCATTTTCCCCTTCCCTGCTTCAAATCTCTGTTTAGACATCCTGTCCTTTCACCGTGTACATGCCTAGCATTCTGCTCCTCATCTTAGGACACGTGTATTAACTAACTTACAGACCCAGCCACCTTTGTCAGCATCTCGAGGGTTTGTCGGTAGTGAGAATGTCAATCTGGGGCCAGGTATGTAGGTTCAGTTGCCCACATTTATCTTCTCTCACAGTGTGATAACGTAAGGTAGAAAATTGAGGATCAAGAAGCTGAAATAGAGGCCAAAACCTGCCTCTTTGCATGTTTCCCCTGGTTTCAGTCTCTCCATTGCGGGAGAAGGCACGAGGGCAGCATACGGCCCTGTGTTTTTTGCAGGCTACACTGCACATCTGTGCCATGCTGCGTACAATGCAACACAAACAGAACTGCCAAGGATTAAGGGGTTGTTTCTGCTCCAAACTGAAATAAATGGCAAAATCCCCACTGACTTGGGTGATACGGAATCAGGCCTTAAATGACCCATCATTGACATTTGTAAGAATCTTCCCCAGCGCAAGAGGTCTTGGATGCAATTTGCAGAGCCATATGGATGGCCTTTCTTTCACCTCCCACAACAGCTGCCAGAAGCTCTAGTTCTGCCCCTAGTAATGACAATAAAAACAACCCCAATAGAGCTGGTATTTACCATAAGAAAAATTAGGCCAGATTCCTGGGCCATTTACTTGATATAATGCCGTGGATGGCAGTAGTCTGACTTACATATGGGCTGCAGATGAACTATTGTGGTATAATGAATCGTGCTAAATGCTGCTATACACATTTATGCTATGGATCTACCTTACTGTGCCTGAATCCGGTTCTGAAAGCACTGGAGGGTGCAGGCACTGACTAATCCTACATGTAATCTTACATATAGTCTGCAGATAACAAGGAAAAAGTGTGTCATATCTGTGGCACTAATTGCCAGTCTGTCTTGGATGCGAAAGGTTTTCCCCATGACATTTTTCATCTAGCTATTTGTCTCTCTTTCCCTCATCAGATTTACTCTTTCATCATCTTTCTAGACTGACATACACTTGAAAGGACATTCAACACTTTGAAAGCTGCTGTTTTTCAGGTTTTATAAATTTCTCCCAGCTTAAGTTCTTGATGACAACTCTGCTCAGAGCACAGCTTGTCAGTAACATTGATCTAGTGGAAATGGCCCAGTTTGAATTCAGTGCGTGCCGCATTTCCAAGACATCCTAACAAAATCTGGCCAGGAAAAGGAATTCTGTCTTAATTGCAGCCATCACAACTTTCAAATTGCAAATATTTCTTCAAAGGCGTTTTCTTTTTTCCCCTTATAAATGCTAGGAAACTAGCAGAGAAAATTATTTATTCTTTTAAAAACCTGTTTAGTAATTGCTTTCTTTCTAATGAGCACACCAAGCTCAAGCAGACTGACTGGTATTGAGAGGTCCTGTTCAACCTTAGCTGTCACTGGCATCCCTGGAAACCCTCTAATGAAAATCAGAATTGCTACATAGATCTTCTAGCTATAGATACAATGAAATCCACCTGCATTTGCCTTTACTGCTGAAGGGAGAATAGGAAGGATTGATCCCAAATTAATCCTCTGAGTCTCATGTCATAACACCAGCGATGTTTCCCCAGTTAGGAATATTTACCCCAAGTTTATCCAGTTCTCCTATACACTGAATAAGACAGGCAATCTACTCTTTATTAAGGAGTGATTGACTGAATAAAACTAGGCTTTGGTCCAATATTCCTGAAGTCTCAGCAATATTATCAAAACATTTAGCAGTGCTTCGTATTTCCTTTGCCAATACTGTCAACACTGGTTATACTGTGCATGTCCACATAGCTGCATTGCAATTACAGTGTAATGCAGTTACGTTTGGGTACCTAATTACCATTTAGCCACATGAGTGGAGAGTTAATTATATTATTTCAGTATTTAAATTTTGCCTTGCTCTGTGTATTTCCTTTAAATCCTGGTTACAATTAAACTATATTCATGCTAAAAGTCCCAAAGATACAGCTAACCTTGTAGGTAAAAGGTTTAATGTTTCACTTGAAGGAATCAGAGGTAGAGTTAAGGGTTAACTGAATGGATCACTGTTATAAAACTGAGATAGTTTTAGTCACTGAACTGTAATATGCAACAAAATCAGCTAATGGAGGCTCACATTTGTTATCCATTATTGTTTATAAATCACATAAACAACCCACTATTAATTGGAGAGGATTTTTTTAAACAATCTTCCCTCCAGAGCTTTCAGTGTGTGAGAATTGATAGATTTGCCAAGAAGTGATATGCTAACACCTAATATCTAACATCTTCGTGCAATAAGGTTACCATTAAAAAAAATGCTGAAGGTTGGTTGGTGAAGACATTTAGGACATTTAAGATTTCCAAAATGAATGTTTACAGCTAAGTACATATTTATATACATATTTCAGGACCAAAATTCCCAGTGTATTTCTTAGAACTGAGTATCAGCTTATTTTGTTAGGTGTCTAAAAATTCATTTTGTTGTTTAACATTAGGAAACTCTACTGACGTTTTTAGCAACACTCTTTCTACTTTGGCTTCATCTTTTGTAAAATGGAAATACCTTCTCCTGCTCAGGAACTTACAAAAGTAATAAATATTTCCAAATCTCTCAAAAAAAAGTTTTCAAAAGAAATGCTGACAAATACCTTTCCATTTTCCTTGCTTTGTTGCTGCAAATGATTATTTTTTGAAACAGTTGTGCGCAACTTAACAAGTCCTAAGAATGTAACCCAGCCTGAATTGTGAGTACATGACAACCGACTGCTGAGCTCCAAAAGCAGGAGAAAGACATTTGCTGATCCTAACTTCATTTTGTAATTTGCAAAGACAATGTATAAGCACTGACCATCAACTGTCAGTCCTGATATGATGGTAATAACAGATAACTTAACTATTTCTGAAGCTCTGGAAGAAATCACTAACCCAGCAGCACTCCCGTGTCAAAAGCATCACCATAACTGACAATGTAAGCCACAAAAGACAGAAAACAGAAATCCAAATCATTATTTTACTTTATGCCAATAGTTGCAAATGATAAAAGGGCCCTGCCCAGCCTTTGACATGCTACTTTATTCCAGTAGTGTCAGCTCCAATAAAACTCAACAGAGCAGACTGCAGTGCATGTAGAATCCACTGCAGCATCTTTCTTTTTTTTCCCCATTTTGTGGTATAAAATGTTCAATATTAAAATACTGACACTATGTCACTATGTGAACTTGCTACTATAAAGCTGCAAAGTGGAGCACAGTGCTGCCAGCCTTGCACTGCTGTGAGAGAGGGATTTACAGACTGAAAAAGGCTTATGCCCCAACCCTTGGCACTAGCTTTGCGTCATGGAGATGACACTCTCTTAAGGGCCAAAATAACACGAAAGTGATTTTGGCAACAGAGAAATTCTTCTGTTTTGGAACAGCTTTCTCCAAAATCACACAGGGACTTGAGCAGGGAGTATGCGCAGGAATCTACAACATCCCATCAAACCCTCGTTATTATAATGACAGAGTTAATCCAGTAACTTAAAGCAAATACACAAATGTTTCTAGCCGTGAAGGCTGCCGATCTGTATCTGATCATTCCATTGTAATATTTCTGATTTCTCAAAAAAGAAGAGACACTTTTATGGCCCCTTGATGCTAGCGCTAAAAGCTCTTGCCTACCATTAACCTTCTCAAATCTCTTACGTGAACGTGTAGCCCTTGGGAACAGCCATGCAGATAAACATCCTTTACAGACTGAACAGAAGATCTAATTTCTGCAGGACCTTCAAAAATCCAATCCCAAACCCAGTTCCTCGTTATATAATTTATGGTGGTGCAATGTTCAATGCCAGCAACTGTGTGGCCACACAATCACCTATGGCAGATCCATAATCTCAGTCTAACACAGGACAGGTCATTCAAATGCCCTGTTGATGTGTGCCAAGAATGACCCAGCATTACTTAAAAGAGCAGCGTGAACAATTAATCTCCCATGTTTATTAAATCATTGGCATTTTTAACCAACTACTTTAAGATATTCACATGGTAATTTTAATATAGCTATGTCTAGAATGGATGATGATCCTACATTTTTATCACGTATGACACCAGGCATTTGGTCATTAAAATTTCAATTACTCCTACTTCTACATTAATTTGCAGTTGGCAAAATAGAATTATGGGTTTATACAGCCACAACTGCAAAACCCCACAAAATGTAGACCCACTTTCAAACCTTTCAGTTATCTGAAGTTGAAATGGCAAATCTCTCCAACACAGTGCTTGCAATCAGAATGTTTCCCTTGAGCTAGCAAAAAAACCCTACTTATTTTGTGAAACCTGGTAAGAGCACAGTCCAAGGTAAATGGTGGGAGTATAGGTGAAATAATGACCTGTTTCTTAGCATCACTTTCTTTTGAGTGCTTTGGAATGAAAGACCAACCTGGATTTAAAAGCACCTCTGAAGTTGAGAGTTGAAGTTTTCAGCGTAATTAATGCAATCCTTTTATCAAAACCCTACAGGCCTCTGATGACGACGCAGTGAGTTCCCAGTGGTTCCAAATTGATCTTGCCCTGCACAGAAGGACAAATACAACGTTTAGGTGAAATTCTGATTTTCTAGAGCTGGAATAAGTCTAAGAAGCCACGTTCTACAACTATCCTCTTACAAAAGAGCAGCAGTGGCAGGAAATGGGGTGTGAAATAGGTATAGGTGGTTAGGGCCTGGGTTTAACATTTCCATGTCTAGGATGGCATTTGCAATAAACTGGAATATTTTTGAGAGCCTCTTCCAGCTGTGAGGGAGAAATAGGCAGCTGCACATGATGCCTCCTTCAGTATAAGTATCAATGAGAAACACGACCGGTCAAGTGTTTACGATTCCCAAGGCAAAAACCACCCTGAAGCAAGTACTGCATCAGGCGACATTTGTCAGCCCGCACGGCACAATCTGAAATCATGGTGCACATCAGCCCTGCTTTGGGTAGCGGCTAGAACGCTCCAAAGGTTGGAAACATCCCTAAAATGGAAATATTACTTTAAAGGGATTTCGTAGAAAATTGTGAAAAACATTTTGTAAATCACTCCTACTGCTGCCCATAGCTGCTGGCCACGAGTATTGCTGAACACCACGCGCCCCATGGAACCGGGGCCACCAAAAGCGCCTCGAGAAAGCGCGGAAGCAGCCGGAGCCCCCCGTTTGCTCGAGGCAGCCCCGCTCCAGCAGAAGAGAGCAGGGAAGAAGCGCAAGCTCCAAACTGAGACTCCATAGGGATCGTCAACTACCAGGCTTCCCACAAGCAGGAAGCTTGGATTCAAGAAATGACGTGCCAAGAGGCAATTTTCTCAGCAAGTTGTTAGCATCAGAACACAAACCTGCTTCCCTACCAGCCAGAACTTTCATCACTTCACCCTAGGCTTCTCTCCCTGATTTTCTGTAAACCTCTTCTCAAAAGTTTATGGGGTATTGTACGAAATAGTTTTGCGGACTGTGAAACATGGAAAAATATCTTATTAATATATTTGATGTGAGTTCTCCTAGAGGATCGTATCAATCAAATTACTTACCTGTTGTAAATGTTTAAACATTTTTAACGCTGCATCCTATCTTTTAATATTTTATGTCCTTTGACCAGCATTGGTAATTGGAAATCAGTAGCGATCTGAAATCATCTGCGATCTGAAATTATTTCAAGATTGCATATTATTATTAGTGCATACAGTTGATTACCGAAAAGAAGAAAATGTGGGGCACAGCAAGGTGGGAGGAAGAACTTACCTTCTCAAAGGTAATGTGTTACAAGTGCTAAAAAGAGCATCATCTTCACATCAAATCAAGCAAGGTAGAGGATTCAAGAAACAACGTGCCAAGAGGCAATTTTCTCAGCAAGATGTTAGCATCAGAACACAAAGTGATGTGTCTGGAAGCAGAACTGCTGAGCTGCAAACAACCTGGGTGTGAGTCAGAGAATATTAGGACAGTGCCTGTCCACCAGGAATACAGACTTGATTGCATGTGACTTGTGTCAACTCTGGAGACATCAAGAGCTGAACATAAAAGCAAGGCAACAGGGGTATTTCTAAATGAGCCATTCAGCCTCTAAGGCAACGAATCTGGCAACAACTCAAGTTCCAAGAGAAAAAGTAAATATTCCAGGTTTGTGATCCGTGGTTACAGCTTTCACTCTTTTTTTCCTTCAGGAAGATGATCAGCAAAACCTCACATTTTAAATTATTAAAAACCAGAATCATCTCCTTTTAGTTCAGCCTGTAACTGTGAAACCAGAATCCACTCGCCTGTTCAGGCTCATTAGTGTCTTTGGATCCTAATGACCCACTCAGCTGCAGTAAATGAAAAACTAATCCTTGTTTTATGCCATTGGCCGAAAAGGATTAACCAACTCTTGCTACCCATGCAATCAGCCTCGCGCTGGGGAGATTACTCCCTCTAATACTGTAAGTCTACACATTCCAATCTGTTACAATAAGTAGCACTTAAAGCTTATTTCCTTGAAATGCTTAAGCGTATTAATGCTGTAGTATAAGACTGTTTTCTTACGATGCAATGGTTCTTCCATTGCCCCAAAGTTTTGCATTTACCCATAATAGATTTATGCTGCCACTTTGCTTTCAATATGAAGTTTTATGTTCACAATCTTGACATAAGAAGTGAAACAGAGATGCAGCTTTACACAGGACCCAAAACTGCTAGGCAACCATGTGCAGAATTTCCATGGATTGTACGCAGAAATTTTTTTGGCTGTGTGGAAAAACTGCAACTCAGACTGTAAACACTTGCAGCTGAAGCCACAGTTTTAATTAACTGTTGGATTTTTAAAGTGCCACTTTTTCTATCCTACAGTTAATCTTAATGAGTAGCTAAAAATAGATCCCTGGCTTGTGTTCAGTGTTCCCTACTCACCACTGTGTAGTAACTCAATTTCATAACAGCCGCATCATGGCACTTCCTCCAAACCAGGATTTTACATATATTTTACAATTTTCACATGTAACAGATATTTGCATATATGTTTTACATATAAAATCAGTGACCAGTCACGTGAGATGAGCCAACTTTGTGACCTTATATGTAGATTTTTTTTCACATCACTGAAAACTGAATATGGAAGAGAGCCAATTTTAACACTATGATACGCACCGAACATTTTTTTCTGATGTAAAACTGAGGAGCTCTTCTTCTTATGTCACCTTAAGCATTATTTTTAACAGCAGAATGAAAATTCTCCTACAGAATGGTAAGATGTGCATGCATTTGACATTGATAGACACAGCCAGGAAGCTACAGGGAATGAAGAAATTGTTCTAAATCAAGAAACTTGATTTTTAATGGATAAAATTTAGTATCTTGTAAATGGATATCTCCTATGAACAGTAAATATGGAGATTATTTTTCTATTACTTCTGATCAGAAAAATGACATTCCTGTATAGATACTGTTTCTCAGGGACAAAGATACCTGAGCCATCAGTGTCTACCTCCTAGTAGCAGCAGGTTACTGGTGTTTAAAAATGGTGTTCAACATATTCAAAACCAAAGAGTTTTATCCAAATATGATTTTCCCTACCATTGAGTTACAGGTCTAATACCTGTAACCTGTTTTCTTCTATTACCTCATCACTGAGTTACAAACCTAACCTCTGTTTTACTAGGTTCAACACAGGGACAAGAAGCCAACCCCCACTGCCAAGGGCTTACAGTGCGAGTGTAAAGTACAACCACATTAGCACTTTGGGGACAGCTGCACTGCTTTTAAGAGATTACAGCTCCCCAGCTGCCCCTCGCTATCCCTGCTCTCTAGCTAAGTTGCAGGGCGCACGTGTTACCTGTTTCTCATCCAGTCACGTCCAGAGTCACCCGAGTTACCTTCCTACACTTCCAGCCACGATGCAAATCAAGACTCTCCACTGAGGAAAAAAAAAAATCTATTTATCACCGCTGCATCACGGGGGCCACAATGTCAAACAACAAGTGGTAATGAAAAAATAGCACTTTCTTCTCAAACAGCCCAGCAAGGTTGACAAGAGGAATCCCGCTTGTACTTTCTACAGGAGATGGACATAGTCAAGTGTGTATGTAAAGGACAGAACAAAACAAATTTGGTCGCTGTGAGGGATTTTACTCTCAGCAATCCAACAGTGTAACAGCCTTTTTTATAGGCATTATAAGAAAGAAATCATTTTAAGGCAGAATTTGACAGCTACCATCAAAGTAGCTCAGTGAGTGTTTATAAGCAGCTTCTCCTAGCCATATGCCACAGCATGAACATCTCTCAAATCTCAGAAAATTATCCCAAACACTCAGTAGTTGCCTCTTCTACAGTAGTTTTCTCTTTGTGGTTATTACTCAAGCTATCAAATTTGTGTATGTAATCAACCAGCAAGATGCTGGGCTATGGTTTCTTCCACTCCAGTCAGCACCCTTGGACTGTATAGGTAAGCGAAAGGACAACACAATTCACCCCAGGACAGGAAATGAACATTCAATTACAGAATAACTAAGCTAATAAAATGGCATTTTCTAGACTCCTCAGTTATCTCAGAAGAATCTGTCAGTAGCATGCCCTAAAACAATACCTCCAAAACTTCGGTCATCTCTCAAATTTGCCCACATCTTAAGTGTTCAGTTGTCCAGGTCTGCAGTAAGCTAGAAATGCTGTTTAAAATAGATGAATAGATAAATAGGTGAAGTCCACTAACGCCACAAGTCCCACTTTTTATTTGCTGGATCTCAGCAGCACTTTAATTAGAGTTCATGAATCTTTCCTCATATTCCTTCAAAAATACCAAACCTTCACCATTCTCTAAGCACATGAACTTGAGAAGCTGGGCTGCATAAAGATGTTCCTAAGCCATTTAGAGGGGTGGCAAGTAAGGAGAAGCTCTGGCATAGATAAATGAGCTCCTGGTTATTTAGGGCTTTGCAGGTCAGCAAGGGAAAGGGGACTCCCCTTCGGATTCTGTTGACAGCTCGTTGGCAGACTGTGCAGACTAAAGCAGTAGGGTGTTTTTCATCAGTATGTTCCTCTCACTCCACATGACCCTCTGTCTAGTTTAGACACTTACAGTGTATTTTGTGAAGCTTGGTGGATGAGGCAGTCTCCCCTTTATTTGCTCTGCTCACCTTTCAGCGTCTCACTTGCCGTCTGTCAAGGCAATTCCTCTTCATTGTGACTGAGAAACAGACTTCCTTATGAACTTCAAAAGGACTACCAAAATTTAATAATCTGTGTTTCACATGTAACAGAAAATCACAGAATCACACAATGCTTAGGGTTGGAAGGGACCTCTAGAGATCATCTAGTCCAACCCCCAGGGACACCCAGAGCAGGGGCACAGGGCGGCACCCAGGCGGGTTGGCAGATCTGCAGAGCAGGAGCCTCCACAGCCTCTCTGGGCAGCCTGTGCCAGGGCTCGGGCACCCTCCCAGCACAGAAGTTCTTCCTCACGTGGAGGTGGAACTTCCTGGGTTTCAACTTACACCCACTACCCCTTGTCCTATCACCAGCCACCACGGACAGGAGCCTGGCCCCATCCTCCCTACAATCGCCCCTCAGGTGTTGATCAAGTCTTCTCTGAGCCTTCTTTTCTCTAGACTAAACAGACCCAGCTCACTTAGTCTTTCCTCATATAACAAATGTCCCAGTCCCTTAATCATCTTCATGACTCTTCGCTGGAGCCTCTCTAGAAGCTCCATGTCCCTGTTGTAGTGGGGAGCCCAGAACTGCCCCCAATACTCCAGTGCGGCCTCCCCATAGCTGAGCAGAGGGGCAGGATCCCCTCCCTCGACCTGCTGGCAACGCTCCTCCTGATGCAGCCAGGATCCCATTGGCCTCCTTGGCCTCTGAAGATTAACTACACACAGATTAACTCTAAAATGATCTGGCATCTCCTTTAAAGACCGTAACTCCAAAACTGCTGATTCTAGAGAAAATTGTTTTGAAAAATTCACCGTGTACAGATGGCTCAGAAGAGACAACATTCCTTGTTGACTAATTGTGGTGTCATCTTCACAGCCAGTCTCTCCAGAAGCCCTTTGTGGAGAACTGATGGGTACACCTACAGCTGTATAAGCCTGATTACCTTTTGACTTTGGAGACTCTCTATTTTTGTATCTTTTTTTTTCCAAAGGATACTAGAAAAAGTGGAAGGATCTTACTATGTTTTCAATGTTTCGAGTGAAAAAGAAAAAAAAAAGTTGAAATGCCAAGTATTGTAACTATATTATTTCACTGTAGATAATAACAGAACCTTACATAGAATTAGAAAACACGTTTATTTCAAAAACTTTACAAATATTCTGTGTGAAACGGATAACAACATATTTAGGAACACCATATTTAACTCTAATTCATCTTTGAGTGCTGTAATAAGGTTACTTTTATTAACACTTTCCAGATGAGGTACTTATTTTATATCAAAGACTAAAAGTACTCATTTAGAAGTTAAAATGCTTTCTCACAGATATTCAATTAACTCTACATGCTGTTGTGAAATGATATTTCTGTGGCTTGTAAGTGCCAATTTAGGGAGAGCATATCATAACACTTTATGAAAACAACATATTTAGAAAATAAATATGAAAAATAACAGCTGCATCTCAAAGCATGTGTGCTTGATGAACATATGCTCTTGCAGCAACTGCAATAATGTATTCTTACAAGAAATGAAAAGAGAAGATAAAATGCTTTGTACTTTAACTTAAACTGAAAACATTTGTCAAGGCTAAGTAGCAAAAGAATTTAAAAGGAAGTCAAAGGTATTCAAAAGAATGTAAATGGCTTTGTATTTTGTAAGGAAGAATGAAAACCTTTCAAAGAAGGAGACTCTGATGATCTCTGATCCTGTCCAAATGCAAATGTAAAACTAAAGTCATCTTTTCCATCTCCAAATGCATGAGAAGACGATTCCGAGGAGAAGGGAAAGGCAAAAGCATCTTCATTTTCTGGTTTTCCAAATAAGCTTCCTACATGGAATACACATTGAAATACTAGATTAAATCTTACTGAAAGAATACTGTGTTCAACATAATATGTTTTTGTAATAATATTGTACTCCCTGCATCTTGTTGAGCCTACAGTTGTGTGTTTATTTGTGCACTATAAATGGTGCTTCAAGGAGGGCATTACTAGGAATCTATGTAGAAAGAAGAGTCAATAAATTATTTAGAACAACAGACCACTTGTTGGTGACACATTGGGTGAAAGATTCTGCTTCTAATAAGCAAAGTATTTTTTCCTGACAGGAGAAAGAATTCACACAAAGGTATCAACTTACAATGTGATAAACAACTGAAATATTTTGAGAAACAAAGGTATAGACAGAAAAACCTTTTGTATTTGATAACACAAATCCCACATACTTTTCTCTAGAATAGTTATGTATGCCTACAACCTTTTATTTGTATTTATCTGCTTCAAGAAAATAGCTTTGCAACGGTAGCGCCTCAAAATACTACTTTTCAATAAAGGCAAGATTTCACACAGAATGTGTAAATATGCATGGCTCACGTAGTATGAGTGTAAGACGTGGTTTATTAGGTCTGCTTCTCCTCTCTCTCACTTGTGCTATTTTTATATTGTGTACTTTCACTGTTTACATCAGTGAAAGTCTGTTTACCCTCTAGATTTCTCTAACAAAGTGAGAACTCTATTTTCATTTCAGTTGAGAGAAAAAAAAAAAAAAACAAATCAAAACCAAAAACCAGATGTACTCTTCCAACTCTGAACTGGTGGCCTTAAGTGGTATTTACCAAGTACTACAGCTTTTTATATTATTAGATAGGCTTTTATGAATGAGAAAGCTTACAACACTTGGATATTATTAAATTTTCTCCTCTCTTGCAGCTCCTCCCAGAGTTTCCTTCAAGCATACCTAACACAATCCCATTTCTTTCATTCCCACACCCTTAGCACATCTGAAGTGCTAAAGACAGGATAAGCAGGGAAAGATTTATGCTAGTCAAAATACAAATGCACGCAATAAATCACCGAGTGACAAGGTAACAAACCAGTAAATAATAATTGAATGTCCTTTTAAATAAGCAAGGCTGCCTTGTTAAGCAGAATCATTAGCTTGTCAGTCATATAAGTACAAATAGAAAACAGCTAGTATACATAAATGCTTTTCACTTTCGAACTTACCAATATCTTTTTGTGGGGATATAGGGTTTGAGTTTCCTGCAGAATAGTTTTCACCTGCCTGAAATATAACAGTTGTTTCATTTAACAAATGTAACATGAACTATAAGCCCTAATGCTGACATGCAGTAAGTTCATTTGAGCTTGGTGAAAAAAAATGCTTTCCCAGTGAATATTTACAAACTCAGCCTTAATATTTTTCCTTCAGTTCTTAAAGTTCAAGGTAAACTTTCTAAAGAGAAAAGTTTAGCATAATACTTGCAAACAGACTCCCTTTGAGCTTCAAAAAATACCAGTCTAAACACTGACCAAAATTTGGTCTGATATTCTCTCCTTCTGTGGGAACTTCTAAATAATAAGAGAACTGACTCCCTCATGAATAGAACCTGCCAATACCCGAAGGAGTAGTAGTACGGCCACTCTTCAGAGATTTATATTTGATACAAAACTATATATCTATTAGGGCAGACAGAATAAAAATGGCTCTGTAGCACTACACTTTGCCAATCTGCAAAGGAAAAGGAAAACCTGGATTTCACTCCCTGTTCCAACTAGCTAAATAAATTCTCCATTTAAATAAGGTCGTTAACCCTTATTTGCTTTTCAAAATTCCTAATAGATGTTCCTCTCATTTTTTAACTCTACATTATGCTTTCTGTGGGGAAAAGCAACATTCTTAAGTAACTGTCCCCCTTCAGCAACACAGCAACAGACAGGCTTGGCATGAGAGTTGTGCATTCTAGCACTAAGCCAGAAATGTTTTGGGGAATCTTGTTCACCTGCACAAGAGTCAATCCATAGCCTTGCCCATGTAGGAAAGATCCATACTTAACTGGAAGTCATCTTAATAAGATTACCATGTATGGAGATAAGCATTTTATGTAGGTATCAAATGTAAAATTAAACCAACTAGTAAATAAAATGATAAAAATATAACCAGTCTGAAAAACCTCATTCACTGCCAAGGCTGTTTTCTTAGAACACCTTGCTTTATGTAAATTTAGTGTTGTTAAGTACTAATTTTTACCTCGTCAGATGAATTTTCTGCTCCAAACACAGAAGATTCAAACAAATTAAAGCCGGGTGACTTCTGAGAAAAGTTTAGGAGAGAAAAGAAAGCAGGAGATTTTGGTGTTGCTTCTTCACAACCTAAATTATGAATGCTGTAATGACAAGGAAGAAATTACATTAATAATTTAAGAAAGTATTGTAGGCAGTTTTTTTTTTCTTTCTGTTTTGTCACTTTTCTGAATTCCTACAGCTTCCATCAATATTTGCTTCTTGCAACACAGAATAGGTAATATTACTCTGTAAAGAAGTGTTCTTACCAATTCCTTTCCCCTTCATACTCCAAGAAAATAGTTTAAGGATAGAAAGTGGTGTAAAAAGACTACTGCAGGAGAAGGCAACAGTTTTAATAAAGGACTTACAAAGAATGTATATTCTCATATTTCTGACTACAGTCCCCTTCTTTCAAAGTAGAACTGGTACTCTGAATAAAATCTAATAAATTGTCTAATATAATTCAGAAAAATGTCTGAGTAGGTTCAGAATAGTTTTCCAGAGATGTTTTTCTATAGTATCTTTCAGAAATATAGGAATTGCTCATGCAAAACATCAATACAAGCTTGGTCAGAAATTCTAAATAAAAACTGAAATCATACAAGTCAAACGGAGGTGTTTTAGAGAACTGGGTTTTCTTCTCCTTTGAGTCAGGTGTTCTTACAAACACAGGTGTTTCAGGTGCGCTTAGAAAATGCTCATCACTTTCTTCTGCTGTGTCAGGATTATCCTCACTTGACTTAAAACATACATTTACATCCTATTAAAAAGAAACCATTGGTTTATTTACCTATAAATACATTAATTATATGCTTTAGGTTTGATTAAGCATTTTTATTTTCATGAAAAAAAGGAATTTAATTACATGACCACAGTTCCATATTCACTATGGTTACAACTGTAATCTTAACTTAGTCGATTTAAAATGGACTTCCGATTGAAGCTATACATGAAAATTTTCATTACAAAAATAAAGAAACTTGTGACTGAAAACACTGATTCTGAATACAAGTTATGATTAGGCATAATGTTTTAAGTCACATTGGAACTCTCTTGATATTCCCTCCTGAAATAACGGAACATCACCATAAGAATATATTTCAGTTGACTGAGGTATTTCCTCTCTTATAGGAAATGTTAAATGGGAATTTACACTCGAATTCCGTGGAGGATTTTCCATCAGACTCAAAGATGCTTTAAGGACATTCTCCTCCATCAGCTGTCTGCAGGCATGAGTCTGTAACGAACCAACCAGAAGAAGAGTATCTCAAATTTGAAATATATATACATACATATAATATATAGATATTGTATATGCAAGGTGTATACACAAATGGCTTGAATATACTGGTGCTGTGAGCTAGGACTCACACTCAGGCAGTTAATAAAAGCAGTGAGTATTGCGCCATACAGATTCTGTAATAAGTACAGGGTCCACTTCAGTTTTGGGAGAGAAGAGAGTTTCACGTGCAAACATATTTTAAAAATGATCACATGAATTTTAACTCACATTAATAAAATTAATATTCACCTATTCAATACAAATCATATTAAGTGTATAAGGATGGGTGTCCTGAAACCCCCAACAGTCGATGGAAAATAAAAAGCCACAGAATAGTGACAGGTCAGGAGCAATGAGCAAAAGGATGGACTGGTTTCTCATCTATTGGGTGTCTTACAATGAACCACACTGCAAGTTCCTGGGACTTGTGTCTTACCAAGAGATTCAAATATGTCAAGATACGTTAATTGCTCTAAATAAAATAATTATTTATGGCATAAGAAATATTTCACTTACTTCAGGCATATATGAAGTGTCCTTTGACCCATCTTCTGCTTCTTTATCATCACATTTGGCCCCTTGGTTTGCTATGCAAAGAATTGAGCACTGCTTTTATCATAACAGCATTTTAAAAGGATAAATAAAAATTATGCTGTGAAAAAATTCTTGAAAAAGATTCACTAACTTGGCACTGCTGTTGATAAGGAAGTGTTCTGACTGTGGTTTTCATAACAACCCACTATGTGGCCATTTTCATAATAGTTTCCTCTCATTCTGCTACTTATTCACTATCATTAAAGTAATGCTTAGGCTGCTTCATATTGTTTGCTATGTTCTTCTAATCTAGTTATTGCTCTCAGAGAGTGCTAATAACAGTCAACAGAAACCATGTGGAAACAATATAAAAAAATCACATCCATATGAAACTGATGAAGTGTATCTCAAAGAACTGGATAAAAGCCAAAATGGGAAATGCGAATGTTACCAGGCTTTCTTCCCTAATTTTCAGACTGTGATTTTTGACACAGACCTAAACTGGCAATATAAACAGAAAAATATATTTAAATTAAAGCTCAGTGCCTTGAGATTTCAAAACTATAGGGCCATATGTAACCTTTCTGTTTTGTTTCTCTTTCAAAAGTTAATCCTCATTTTTAATAATCTTATTCTGATATTTCTAGATTCCTAAGATAGTTTATTATTAACCTGTTCTTTGCGCTTTCTCATACTTTTTCTGGATAGATTTTCTTACCGGATTTGACTTTATCCATGCAATTTGAGACTACAGTGTGAATTTATAATGGATGCTAGAAGGGTTCTTTCATTAGCACTGGCCAGTGCAGAACAACTTAACCATCAGTGGGCTCTGCACAGTTCCATCTCCATTTAAATTAGGACTTTGCCTGCCTGCTATACCCACAAGTTTAAATTAACTTATCAAGGTAGAAAAAGAATATAAATGGTAGGTAACCTAATGTCAAAGTCAAAATCTGTATTTTTCTCTTTTCTAATTATTTGAGCTGGCACAGAGTAACAGCTCTAAATGACAGTGGTACTTTACCTACTACCGTATCTTCACTTTCAAACTGTTGATTAGGAGTCATCTGCTTTGGAGGAATTAGTGACCTACATAAAAATAACACAAAAATAACACTACTGTTTGTCTGAACGCCCATTATTTCCATAATCTTTAATCTCAATAATGACAATTACTTTATTAAACAAAAATTACCTGAATTGCATGTGGTTTTGCAAGGTTGATATTGATGAAACTTCAGCAATTTGTGGATTGTTAGTTCCTGCACTGCCAATAACCAACTAAAACACAGGAAAAAAAATCAACTGAAGGAGCCTATGAAATTTTTACTTCAATAATGTCTGATTTCTCCTTAAACAGTTCAAATCCACTCTTTTAAATTGTTTAAAGTAGATACATTTTGCCACTCTTTGCATTACATCCAATTAAGCTTTTTTATAGTGTGATACCCAAACCACTCGTTCTCTTTTTGATAAAGTCGCATTTGCAGCATTAAAGACTAGAGATCAATAATTAACTTTTTAGTCTTACAAACAATATTACATAATCGACAACCCTTAGTCCTGTTTCTACCACTGCAACCAGCCTGACAACACATACAGGGCTAGAGCCAGGCCTGTCTCTATCTCCAGAGGCCAAAGTGGGTATGCATGGAAGTAAACATGTTTCCATGCAGACAGCAGGACTACAAGAGACATGGAAACACTCTCCTCCTCACAGATATTCATCAGAGCAGAAGCCCCAGCTCTCATACATGGCACACATTTGCACCTTAAAGGCACAGAGTGACACTAGGGATCTGCACCTCAGCCTCAGAAATGAATTATTTCACAGGGAGCTGGTTTTTCATTTTTATAATTTGTAAAGCACATCAGAAAACAGAACTGAACTTAGGGTGGTAGAAACAAGGACCGTGCAGCATCTGTCTGCCACTCAGAACCTGCTGCTAACAGCACTTCTGAACCATAGCAACCTACTTCCCTCTGCTACCTTTTTTTTCTTCCCTCAGACTCCATCCTCTTTTCCTTGCTGCTACCACCCTTTCTTAAAGTTCCCTTAACCTTGACTTACTGCTTCCCACTATTCTCCCGAGTACAATTCTAGATCCCATCCCACCCTCCCACTCTCATCTCTGGATTACCCTGGCAACAGCCCCTTCCTTCATCCTCACCATATTCATCTCCCTCAGCCTCTCACCAATCCTTACTGTCTGAGATTCCCTCTGGTCTTGCTCCACTCAGGCCAGCCCTTGTCCTTCGTGTTGTCTTATCTTATTAAGGCTTTTTCTTCTATCACAGGCTTTATCCTACATCACTTAGTGATTCACCTACTTCATCTTTCAGTTCCTTGAAACTCTTAAGAAAATCCCAACAGATTCTCCTAATTCTTACATGAAAAATTTAGTTGTTCACTAAAATTTGGGTTGAAATGGATCAAAGTGGGAGTTCCTTATGAACAGGTTTTTTTGTATGAAAATTTCCCCAAACTTTTGTGCAGCAAATCCTGTTGCAAACAAGGTACATACTTTATCTCCTATGGCATAATCCTCCTGATTATGCCCTTTGTACTTTGAAAATTTATTGGTCATGTGAAGGTTCTTGGAGTTAATGAGATTTTATTAATAGTTCTTATATCTAAGCAAGTTGTATCTCCAAGTTGCTTTTGGATTGGCTTACTGTGTTTCTGTATTTAAGATATGAAGCTGCAGAACACTTCAACCTTTCAAAAACGTGCCAGAGGAACAAGGTGTTTTCTTATGGGTGCGAAAAGGAAAATGCGCCTGTGGACTCCTCAAATGTACTCAGAACTGGATGTTGATCATAAAAAAGTCCTGTATGGCATCCTGCACATGTAGTCCCTTATAAAATCCTTCATCATGGAGCAGATGACTGACGATTATTTATTAATGAAATATTATGGTGTTCTTTTAGAATTCCTCTCTAAATAAAACTCAATACAATCAAATAAACCTACATAGCTTATTCTAAACTTTATTAAAAAATATAAAATGATTTGGACAGACTCTCCACCCAGTATTTGGGAGGGAACCAATGCTAGAATACATAATGACTGTCAGTCTCACTTCGTAATATCATGAATCATTTTGTAATAAGATACACATTTTCAATTGAATTGGAAATGACACTGAAGGAGGCAATATTTAGCATCCTGGTTCCAGTGTTAACAACTTTTATGGAAGATATAATAGCAGTGGGTATTTTAAACAGGTATATAACACATATCTCCTGTTTTTACCAAGGAGAGAACTGCATACCTGTGCCTGATCTCCTGCTTGGCTGCAGGAGCTGCTAGTGACCACTGAGTGCTCCATGGCTTCTTCCTTTTCTTCTCTGCCTAAAGTAATAAATACTACTTAACATTATTACTACTATTTACTTAATATTTTTACTACTAGAAAGTATCCAAAGCATGGCACTGTTAAAACTGTGAACAAAGCTCAAAACTTCCCTCGTAATGGATAATTAGAAGAGACATATTGCAGAATATGAAAGTATCAAGCACTTTACTAAAATAACATTCATTTACAAATGCTACTACAAGTAGGTTTCAGATCTGCCTGACTGTACATATTGTATATACCTGATATAACACTTTCCTCATTGCACAGATGAGAGAGGAGTCAGACACAGAAGATTTATCACTGTTTCCACTCATTTACTTCATAATGAGCCAAAACCCTCACAAAAAGATAACTAGAAATGCACTGTACCTGCTTCTATCCGTTGCATAGAAAATCTAATAGTCTGTACAGACTGGCCTGATTTCCGAGGAATGCCAGGGAGATGTAATGGCTTATACAGCTGATGTTTCTCATTTAACAAAGGTGGATGGTCACTCTCTTCAAATATCCTAAAAAAAAAAAAGTTAACAATTGAAAAAAAAGGAAATGATAAAATACAACTGCTTCAAGTAAATGGAGTTTGAAAGGGAGATTCATGCTTCCAGGGTGCTTTTGACTTATTTTAGCTTCAGCAAACCATAAACATTTAAGTTCTCTTTAAAGAACAAAACACAGAATTATAAATATAAAATATAATTTATTATATAATTTTTATATTATAAATATAAATATATAAAAATATAATTCAAACTGGATGATATGAAGTATTAATGAGTTGATCATAAGAACACTGCCAGCTTGATTTTTTTCCGTTATCAAGGAAAAGTATTACTAGTTGGGGTTTTATACTTTCATAAAAGTACTCTAACCATTATTATAGCTCTAAAATGATATCTTCACATTTAGGAACACTTTTCCTCTGCCTGAGGTTTTCTGAAATACTCATACATACACAAGAGAAAACTACACTAAGTCCTTTCACCGGTGGGCTAATGTAGGCTAAATAGCCTTTTATAGCACAGAAACAAAAGTCAGCAGGACAAAGCTTACCATTTTTTTCAAATAATGAGTTTTATTTTATTCTCTTTCTGGCATTCCTGCTTGGTGCCTCTGTGCTTCTAGCTATAACATCTGGTTTATGGTTAACTAAGCAGTACTAGTCAGAACAACTGAAGATTTGAACTGGTTATTGTTTTTATGGAAGCTTTTCTTAAAGAAAAAGTAACATAAAATGCAGAATGCACTTTATAGGGCAGTATGGAGCAAAATTAGCAAGACTTCTAGTGGAATAATACTAAACTAGAATTCTGGAATAAGATACTGACGTAACAACACATTAAACTAACATACATGGGCAGTTTTCATCTCATAAAATCATGAATGTACCTCAAACTAATAACTCTGATGAAACGGGCTATCCTCACCTGTAAGTTTACATTCATGCCTTATGCTGTGCTGTACTCAGAGAGCTTAAAACACTGCATAAACCATATACCTGCCAATAAAGCAATTAAATAAAACAGGGGAAAAAAATCTGAATTTCTTTCAGAATAATAATTATAGATGTTGCCTGTGTCACGAATGAGTACTACAGGAGATGTTTATATGAATGGCATCTCTCCAAGAGGAGAGCTTAAAACCAGGAAAGGATAGAACCAGAGGCGAGCATGAAACCTTGGCTAAATCTGCTTACTCATCTTTGCTCAGACTGGCTTATTTGGCCACTTTATCACTATTCAACAGCGAGTTGAACAAGGCTGCTGCTCATGGTTACAAGTTAGACTGCCAGAAAGCAGGTTTTTACAGTCCTTAGGCTGCCAAATGGTGTTTTTAAAAGTTTCTGGCATTACTTTCTATGGGCTTTTGTGAAGTCTAGCAGGCACCTCACCACATTTCTAAATATCTGCCTTCCACAAAATAAAGGGTTTTTTTACAATATTTATCTAGACGAAAGAGTATATCAATGGCTGTTACAAATAGCGTTCAAGCTCTTAAGATGTTTGTTGGGTTTCTTTTTTTTAGTTTTAGTAATAAAACCAACTCCAAAAGCCTGCAGTTAAATATAATACTTACACAATACATCTACATTCTTCTGTCTCCCAAAACACTATTGGAAAAAAAAACCCACAGGCATCTTCTCTGACATAATTAATAACCATTGAAAGAAAAAAAATCAAACTGCAGATGGAAGCTCAAAATAGTCCAAATTGCAGCAACAGCAAGAAAGATCATTTGTCTTTTTATCTACTTCACTGTTAGACATATGAGTAGATAAAAAATCTTTATCTTGATCCATATTGTGAAATAGATAATAGTTTTGCTTTTTTACTGAGCTGTAAATTACAGGGGAAAATAGATAATCCTAAGTGAAAATAACATTGCATTTGTTTAGCAGTAAATTCATCCCTATATAATGAAGCCCAAAGATGAATATGGCTTTATCTTTACTATTGTATTAAGTCTATTTTGATGATGCCTATGATGAATCACACTGAGTACTGTGGTATTTGCCAGGACTTTTTACTGGGGCTGTATTCAGTGCTCCAGTCACAAGTATGCTGGCAGGTCCTTGAGGAAGTAGGATTTTTAATGACTAGTAACTAATATTAAAGTAACTAATAATTACCTATGAGGTTGTGCTTAGCACAGTTGACTTGTCATACATGTTTACACTTACAAGTACAGAAATAGCTTTATAAATATTTTTCCAATATATATTTAATGATTTTTTTTTATCTTTGATCAGTAAAGATAATCATTCGTAATACAAGGACACCGAAAGAATGGCAATCATCCTATACTGAATATGCTTTACAAGAGATATTAGTAAAAAAAAGTCTCATTTGGAGTACAAAATATTTTGATATTCAGAGGTAGAATTAAAATATATAATCAGATTGACAAAACAACTGTACAGACTAACAGAATTAAATCTCTCACAAGCACTTCAGGAAAACAACGAAATGAACATGACATATGCCAAAGCATTTAAGATTTCAGCCTTTCTATGTAAGAAATATGATCTCTAATTAAGAAATAAAAACTACAGCTTCAAAAGGAGGTCCTGTAAATTAGCAGTCCAACTCACTTGAAAGTGCAAGCAGATATGTGCTGCTATGCAGCGTTCCTAATAGGTGATTAATGAGAACCCTTGATTTGGAAATTTTAATTATGATAATTGTTCTGTATAACTGGTGTACAATGAAAGCCCACTAATTAGAAGGGGAAAAAAAAAACAGCTTGTATGGGAAGAAGAGGAATCTGTGTTTTGTGGTCAGCCTAATCAGCAACTAGCTGGCCAGCAATAACTGATTCAACCTAAAATGTTCCAAACTTTTTAAAAAAGCAGTTACCATGTCATTCTCCTGCCCAAATGAAAATGTGTATCAGTAGTTATTAATTTCCAGCTTGGTCTCTTGTCTTCTAGTTCTGTAAAACATTTCATGGAGTTTAATTTGTACACTGTTCCGCCCAGTGCTTTCAGTGCTTTGCTTAGTTCTTTTCCTAGATGCTGCTGGTTTCTCTTCATGCTGTTCTGCTTCAGTTCAGAGATTTACAGTATAATTTGTTTTTTCCTTCTCTCTTTTGTGACAGAAGGCATGTCTCATTTCTTCACAAAGCTGTCTTTGCTCAGTAGTCATCTTGTAGGGGTTGAGAAACAGCTCACAAGAGCCTACTGCCTTTGGTACCTATATTCTGCTGTTAAAGATATGTACATTGCCTTGACTCTGAAAAGGTTTTAGTTCATATGAGTACAGAATACGCTTTCCAAGAAGTATTAGGAAAAATCTCTCATTTATAACATTAGATAATTTAGGCTTTCAGAGGTAGAATTAAAGCATATCAATTTAGTACACTTTCTGCTTTCACGGTGATCATGTTCACAGATTTGTAACACATCTGTTGATAACATCAGTAGCTATCTAATCAAATTCTATGCTTTCTAGTAAAGACAATTTTAGCAATGACAATCTTGATTTCATGAGTGCTAAGTTCTTAATACACTAATGCCATATGGGGCTTTTTTTAAAACAGTGTTTATGTTTGTCACAAGTCTTTATACTGTAAATATTTTGACATGAATACGCATAAATAACTTTACGTAAAACACACTAAATAATGATCAGATTATGGTCTGATACTGTAGCTCATATGCCATTTTAGGTAAAGGCATGCATGGAGGTTAGAGAGAAATGTGAGTTAGTGTAAAATGTTTGCAGCATCTTATAACCATGATGCAAGGCCTGGAACGGTTGCTTCAGTAGCAGCACCTCCTTCTGTGTGATCAAGACACAACTTCTGCTGCAAGTCCAAATGCCTGAAGAGCCCACGGCCCAGAGGCAAACACACAACAGGCAGGTCTGGCAAAATGCACTTTGCAAAACATTTCTATGAAAGGTTGGACTGGTACTTCTCCATCTCCAAGCAGACTTACTCCGACTTTTGCAATATTTCTTTAATTAGCATTCTCCTTTCTTCAGATTTAACGTACTTAATTCATTTGAAAATTTCACAGGATTGTTTACAAGCTTTTTTACTTAGCCTTACATCTAAGTGGATTTCTTGCCTACCTGTATTTCTGAGGTTTTGCTAATTAAGAAAAGCACATATATGCAAGCACAACTGGTGTAAGGTATGGTGTAACCATAAAAAGTTAATCACTTGAACAATTCACATGGCCAGGAGCAGGACATTTGCACATGTCCATATGGAAAGGATATTAGGAACAGTTACCACAACAAATTTCTACACATATAGTTCACTAAATGACTAATTTAAAACCCTAAAAAGTTTTTTTTTTTTAAGCACAACACAATGTAACGTCACTTAAACCAAGTCTTTTGGATATATTTTTGGTTTCAAATGCAATCTGGTCTAACAGCAGTAGCTCTAAGGATATTGTTTCAATACTGACAAGGATTCCAGATAAGCGCAAGATGATCCTGATGGTGATTTTCAATCACTTATAAATGAGCTTCAGTTAAAGAGAGTCCCAGTTGTAAATGACCACTGACTAATTTACTAAGCCATTATTCCTGTCCATGAAGTTTTCACTCATGCTTGTTTTTAAATTTCTTAAGTGGTTCAAAAATGAACAAAAATGACATCTGGAACTCTGTTTTTCCACCAGATACTTGTTTAGCAGACTTTATGTATTTTATTTCTGACTTTACAATCACTACAACTACAATCCGAGCTTACAAAGCTATCCACATAATTCTCCAAGTAGTAGCTATGAGGAACAAAAACTTGTGGAAAATATTTTTGGATACTATGTTTCCAAATACATTTAGCTTCCAAGAATCAAAATTCACTACCATTTTTTACTAAACACCAAGAAATAGGAAACTTTTAAAATTACATAAATATATCACCTGTACAGGCTGGAGAAGCCTGCCAGTCATTATCATAGCAACAATCTATAGTTTTTGTGTAAATGCTGAGTTGGTTTTCTGGATGAAAGCAAGGAAAATAACTCATTTCTTAAATGTACCTTTCTTGAAACTCCTTTGGCTTCTCTAGACTTTTCTTATTCGTTCTTTCCATTATTTCTGAATTATTTTGATCTTCTGAATTCCCTTCAAAGGTCTGAAAAGATAAAAGAAAAAATAAAGAAGAGAAATATCATAAGTACTTGTAAAACCATGGCTACATACTGCAAATATTTTCTAAAATTGATGAATCAGTGCATAGTACCACTGTTTTTGTAGTCATGACAATTTAAAGAAATAAACAGAACAGGGTTTGAAAGGCAATCTTCTTTTGTTGGACCAAATTGTAACAACTGGAATAAACACAGATGTTTTTGTGCATAGACACAACACAGCTATTGGAACAAAGAGCTTTTTATATGGTCTCCTTAACGGATACAAATTACCTGACCTCATCCCACTTTTTACTGTATGTTTATGCAGCCTTTATACCACACTGGGAACTTAAGTCCCTAACTACAGATGTCAACCACCACTATGAATTATAAATAAAACCCACTAGCAGCACACAGGGTGCTTCTGTCAGCACCGGGCTGGGTGCAGTGGACATCTCTGACACAGCTCTAAGTGGAATATTTAACCATTTGGTCCAGAAAGGCAGAAGTGACCAGCTGTGATACTATGACAACTTAGCAAACCCTTTAGCAAAATGGTATTCAGGGCTAGGAGAGACTTGTGACCGCTCAGCACAGGAGTGGGTCAAAGTGCTGTCCTGATAAAGCCCGTTTTTTGCAAGATTATCATTTTGGAATCAGGGCTTCTAGTCACTGGAACTGTATTAAGGTCCTGCTTTAAATCAGCAGGTTTTATCTCTGAAGTTTACTTACCCTCACATTTATTTGATAAAAATAAAAAGAAGGCTTTTAGGAATTTATGCAACTCTGACAGAAAACCACATTTTCTTAAACATACTAACAGAACCTTATAAAAACTAGCATAATCTGCAAGGGCAACACTCAAGCCCTGGGGCTTGCTGAGGAATGGCACTGCTATGTTTTGAAGAATATCGTCTGGCCTTCTTGAGCTAGTACAGAAGTCACCATGGCACAGTGCCTTGAGGGAAATGATGGTGTAAACTGAGGTCAATATGAAGCAAGCTTTAAGAGCTCTTACATTCACAGGCTCTTCTTCCCTAGAAAACGTATGTGATGCTACAGAAACATAATTACTAATTCTGGAATCATCCTGTTTGTTTGAAAAAAAACACCACTTTTTTTATGTTTCAGAAAATCTAATGGAATATATCTACATTTATAAAAAATATGCACATAAAATTAGAATATGCAGTTACCCTTTTTAAATAATTAATTTTCCTTTCTAATTCTTCTGTTTCTTTTTCCAATTCAACTGATTCTTGTGTAGCAACTTCAGCATGCTTTAGCATTTCCTGTGTTTTTTGCCTCAGAGAAGCCCTTACATGTTAAGGAATATATATGGTACAAAAAATGTAATCATGTCATGTAATCATGTCAGAGAATAAAGATATTAAACCATAACCTCTCTCCAAGTATTTTAATTAAAAGCTTTTCTTTTACAAATATGTATTGTATATGTAGGAAAATGGAGACTGAAGTTCCCACTGGGACAATCACTGACCCTAGATTTACTCATAGGGTAAAAATCCTATGGAAACAAAATGTGGATGATACCTCCCTTTTTTTTTTTTTTTTTTTTTTCCAGTAATTTGTCAGAGAAATAGAACTTTATGGAGAATGGCAGAAAGGTCACTCATGAGTTTGGTGAACCAGGAACATACGGGCCATCTCAATGCAAGTCCTAGGATTCATTTGAAGTTCTGATCCTATGAAAGCTACAGGAACAGGAATTTCCTCTTCACTCCAGTGACAGCAACGCTACAAAGGTCCCGATGGCAACATTAATTTTTTCAGACCAGGTACACAAAGAAATTCCTTGCAACCCCATCCCATAAGTACAAATGTTAGTTATACAGAAAACTCTGACAACTTTACACTTTGTAGACAAGCACTTGAACTTTGCTTAGTATTCTTTTCCTTAATGGAGCATTTTGACTGAAATGTCAGAAAATGAGATTTGTTTTTCTTTATTCAAACGCTCCCATAAATTTTAACTGAAATGTATTATTTGTTCTTAAATTTTCTCATAGCAAAATACCTACACTGCCCCTCTAGACCTAAACCTGCAAATAATTACTAAACTTTTTAATAGAAAGATGTGAAAGGTACATACAAACTTTTCCCCTGTAAAATTCATAAACACCATACAAGGATACATCTGTATACCCCAATCATTAAGCGACTTAAAATGCATAGGTTCTGCAAAAATAGATTATTAAATTAAATTAATAAATTTCACTTTAGAATATTTACTCACAAATCTAACTTTCTTTACAAATGTAAAATAAGTTAATGGATTGGAAGCCCTTATCTTTGGAGTAGCCATACATAATAGAAATAGCAGTACAGAGAGTAAGATTATTAAAAAGAGTATGAAAATAAACATACGAAAAATACATTAAAATAGAATTTTGAAAGTCTAGACCTAATGTAAATGTTATTATTAAGGACTTTTTTTACCCCAAGAAACCTAATGGAAAATCTCTCCCCCTTGCATTCATTGATATGAAGAACAAATATCAGCATGCATGTTTTAAATCTCTGAATGAGAAACTGAGATAAATTAGTTTGTACAGTACTTTTCATGTGCAGTGCACTACCAATTTTTACACCAGGATCTAGTGTTAAAGTCTTGATAATATTTATGCCAAAATACCAATATCCAAGTAAGCATCTTCTTGCAATTTATATTGCTCAGACTGCTGTAAAATTCTATTTTGGATTTCTTCAAGTTCTTTCTTTTTTCTGTAATATTCCTGTGCAAGTGGAGTTTCTGAATATTTTTCACGATGTTGCTTCAAAATCTCTTTGTACTGGTTTATGTAATCCTGATACATTTTCCTATAAAAAATACACGTAATTTTTTTTCACATGCAGCTATTATTCCTAAGGAAAAACAGTATTAATTTATAGAATCAACTCAATTATAATGTCAGATTATGTTGAGTATATCACTATTTGGCCCTAATTTTTCTCTTCCAGCTATTTTCAACAAAGATTATGCCACACACACCAAAAAACACAGTTCCAATATAAAAAAAAGCAGTAAGACTTCATCGTTCTGAAGTTTATACCACATTTAAAGGCAGCTTCGCAGATGCAGAATGTTTTTCTCTCTGTGTAATTATCATGAAACTCACAGCAGCTCAAATTCCTTGGCACAACTCCACCGATTTCAGCAGAGCTGTATCAAACTTGCATGAAAAGAGAACTTGGCCTCACATCCTATATTTAGAGGAGCCTGATACATCACTTAGCTAAGAGCTGCCTCTAAGGAAATGCTGAGCAATCTGTATCTGATTCAGGGAAGCCTTAAACACATACACTAATCACATTAAAACAATAAGGCTATTCATGTTTAAGGTTAAACAAACACTAAATGTTTAGTTGGCAAAGAGTCAGAATGTTCAGTTCCTTTTAAGATTGTCCTCTAAATTAATCTTACATTAATATAATTTCACTGACATCATGTGAGTAAATAGCTACAAATGAATAAAGCAGCTTGTATCAACTAAAGAGGTCCCATTCAATAAATCTTGACTACATTTCAAAAGTTTAAACTGGCTATTGTAGAAGTCACTATAAAAACAAAGAAACACCATAACAAGTAACTGGATCCAATCCATCATATAAAGCTGAAAATTGATCAATAGTGTGTTTACAAAGATGAGAAAGAAAAATGCTGTAGCACATCATCCTCTGTTAAATCAATGAAAGCAATCACAATGGAAAAGACTTTCCTTGCTCTGATTCATCATTCAGGCAAAGAAATTACAGGATAGACTACTAATGACAAATCAAATATTCAACTGTCTCATTGTGATGAGTCTTTTATCTTCACCAATAATGCTACTAAATATGACTTCCATTGTAGGCAATTCCCAGGGCAAAAGAAGTATCTTTTGGGGAAAAGTGATTAATTAACAATGCAATCGGGGAACAGGTTCTGGTTTCTTAATGTCACACACAGGTGATGTGAGGATAGGTCTGCAGGGAGTCTGTATTTCTCATAGACATGAGGTTAACTATTAATGCTTGTAAAAACTATGGATAATAACAAGCAGTGTCAGTCAGGTATCTGTAATTCTTTCTGCCTTGGAAATTAAAAGTTTAGTGACTGCTTTGAATGAAATGATGCAATTTTTCAAATGGTAATATTCTACATCCCTCATTCTTTAAATAAGATAAATTTGACCATATGCCAAATATATTACAGAAACTCTATGTTGAGAATTTATGCAGATAGTATATGTTAATAAAGATGTATCACAGCGACAGATATCTAACATGTATTGCTACAGCGGGCCAAGAAAGAAATACTACACAAAGTTGCTTGACATTAGAATATGCCATTATAAAAACATACATTTGAAATAGAATAAAATAAAATGCTCTAAGAAACAAAGCACCAAAAAAAAAGTTAATTATCATGGGAGATAAAATGGAACATCTCAATTTTCAAATAAAATCACACTCCAGACATGAGTTTCTCTTATATTGACCAAAGATCAACACACCTGCTTAGAGAAATGGAATTGTAAATCTCTACCATTATAGTTCAAGGCTGTGAAGCCAAGAAATTGATACATCTCAAGCTTGGTGTTGTACAGGGCCTTAAGATACATGTACTTCAACACATGAGTCCTGGAAATCTAAAAAGTGATTGCTGTAGCAGGTTTTCCAGGTATGGCACATGGGGAATATTGAGCTCAACTTAATCAAGTTTACAGACTTGCTATTGTTAATATTTCTCCTAAATAATTCACACTCTCCAGTCAACATAGTTAAAAACAGGCTATTAAGCATTCAGCAATATATTAAATTCATTAGTAGAAATCTTAATTTAATACCAGTAGGAAAAGGACAACACCCCCAAAAGCCCTGAATACTATATGAATAGCTACTTATTTCTTTATTCTTCTTCATTTTGGTTATTTTCAGGATTAGCTTTCAGTCTTAGAAGTTCTTATATGTGCTTGAAATCAATAATAATAATGTGGAACATTTCCAAAATCTCCATAATAAGAGTCTAATTCAATGCAAATTAAAATTATCTTTCCATCTAAAGAAATATGTGCTGAATGCCCGCAAATGTGAGGTTAACAGAGCATTCGGCATGTTAGATTTAGATGCACTTATTTTTCTTCCTGATTTGTTTATTTAGAATTTGCTGAATGTATATCTTAACAATTTCAAAAAAAAAATCTAGTGTTTCAATACAGAGGGAATACATTTGAAAGAACTATCTGAAAATCACTTTTACAAAATGAATAAACTAAATTTATGTTATGATTTATAGTCATAATGTCTTATAATTAAGCTCAGGAAAACAAATTAAATCAAACACTTTCATGTTGGAACTGAAACTAGTCAGCTAAAGAAGCAATTTAAAAGTAATGCTTCTCTGGCTTGTCAGTTTAAATTAGTGAAAGTCAAAATGGCTTTATCATATAGTAACAGAAAGCCAGTTTAGCCTCATTTTCACCAAATAGAGAGCTCTGAACAAGAAAAAGCACATAAACTACTGAGATAATTTAAGGCTACTGGGCATCTAATGATATTTCAGCAGTCTTTAAAAATTGTCAAAAGAACACTTATAAAAAAACCCTAAATTTATCTAAATTCATACCTCTCAGTTGGTATGCAGAAACTTAAATAGATCTGCCCTGCTGTCAGCATAAGGCTAACCATCTCTACTCCTCAAACAGATCAGTACAGGAGAGCAGCCCCTCTAAAATGAAAATCAATTTCTAAATATATTCTAATAATATCTGAATATTCACAAATAAAGATAATCACAAAAAGATCTGAGTGTATCTAGTTATTGCCTCATTTAGCACATACACAAATTTTAAACCTTAGGTTCAATAAAATGATGCTTCTGAAAAAAACATAAAACCTAGGTATTTTCCAAAAATCTACCTGAACCTGAATATTACTCCAAATCTACTGATCTGCAGTATACCTGAAGATATGGCATCACAACAAAAAGATATTTATAAGTAAAACTTACTTGATTACTTGTTTATATGCTCTGACACTTCATATTGATACCAAAATTTAAACATTCACTGCCTTTATTTCATTGGACTTTTCCTGAAACTACAGCAAGTTGAATAGTGTTCTGGAAAATTCCCATAGGTATTTGGGAAACAGTGGAATTTGTAGAAGATATATTTTATCCTATCTCATTAGCAACTACAAAACAACAAATGACCTCCTAATAATGTAAATTGAATATTATTTTAATTAGTCATCCTGAAAAGTTTAGAAAAGCCATAGCTCTCTTTAACAGAGATTGCATTATATTTGCTGAGCAGTTTATACTGTCTACTATTGCTTGAAACCTCATCTCCTATAATCATACATACTTCTCATTTTCTGTAGCTTCTTCTTCATCTTTGAGTTCTTTTTTCAGATATTCTTCATATTCGGTAAGAAATACGTAAGTGGATTTCCATCTGTGGAGAAAAAAAAAAGAAATTATCTTTTCTAAGAAAAAAGTATTTTAAAATAAAGACATCAACAAAGAAGACACTTCAGCTAGCTAATTAGGAAAGTCATTCATTTGGTGTTTTGAAAATCAAACATAAATGTTCTGAGTACAGAAAGCTTTTGCATGTAGACATTTATTTTCTCAAGATTTAAAAGCAGCAAATTCACGAATAGGTATACAACGGCCAAAAATTACGATGTATTTTTTGAAAAGAAAAATGTGTATGTGACGCTGGGCATTTTCTGCATAAATGATCAGTTCTTCAGAAATAAATAAATAAATGATATGTAACGAAGAAGCTAGTGATATTTGCAAATTCACTAATACCTAAAAAATGCAGTTGGTATCTGGCTATACACTTCGCTAAAAGCCCCACTTCCAAGAACTTGTCTCCTGCAAAGAGGTGTTGAGTGGCTTGTGCCTGCTTATCTCGTAATGAGATTCCTCTAGAGTAAACTGACTGGTCCATATAATGTAATAATGCTCAGCCTGGGTCTTCTTATGGTCTCGGATGGTCCCTCTACGACCTTGAAAAATAATTATTATTTTTTGGTTATTTTTCCATTCTAGGTGCCTTAAGTAATGCGGGAGCTGTGAGGCAGCCCATCGAAATGATGTTCTTGCAGCAGGATGCTGTGGATTGTACTGAAATCACAGCAAGTTAAGGGGACCCCTGAAGGACTTAGCACCTCGCAACTAAACTCTACTGCCTCCACAACCGGGAATGCCGGGTGTCTCTTCCTTGGCTGTATGCCAGGTACGCCAAGATGCCTTTTCCTTGGATGTGTGAAATCTAGAAGACAGGCAAATATATTCTGGATTTAAATGAAATGCAGATGTGATAGCTGGAGGAAAAATATAAGGGATCTTAAAGAAAAACATCTCGTCTTGAAAAAGAGGATACTTCAAGGAGCATGAGCCAGTAAGGCAGGGATATCTCCTTTCCTTCTAGGTGAGGTAGCTGTTACAAGAAAAAAATGTTCTCATACAAAGTTGTAACAGAACAAATTGCCAGGGTATGGATCAGTTAGAGATGATAAAAACCAAATTCAGACATCTCTAATGTATGCAACCTTTGGATAGGGAGCAATATCTCATTGAGACTTATAGGTACCTACATGCTTTGAGGCAGCAGAAACAACAGAACAATAGCTTGAGTCTACTGAGCTGAATGGGTATGTCTCCTTCTGAAAAAACACTTCCCGAATTATGGGAAAATAAGCTCTGCAGTGACAGGCTATCAGTAGCCAACTTGTAAGGTGCAGGGAGCTGAGGTTCACATGATAGCTGCTCCTTCTGCATTACATAAACAGACTGGAAAGAGTAGTACAGAAATCCCATTTCCTTTTAAAGGGAAAAAAAAAAAGTTTCCTACATAGAAATTTCTATTAAAAAAAAAAAGTCTCACATCCTCTCCCTCAAGTCAGGGCTTAAAAGACCTACAAATCTGACATTTATCCAGAATATGCGTTTCCCTAAACCAACACAAACATCTGAAACGAACTCTGCATGAGCACAAATATTTGTCTAAGATGCGCACAGAAAACCCAGCTTTAGGAACATTTACGTAGATCCTACCAAAGCTACAGACTGACGAGACAGAACGAAGGGAGAATCTGTAAGACTGAAGCACAGCTTTAGCCGGAGATCGAGCGAATCTGGAACAGCACAGAGCTGGGGCAAAAACAAAGGTCTGTTTAAAGGAATGAAAATTAACAATGAGAGGACAAAGGGCAATATAGAACAAGGTTGCAAATGAACAAAGCAAATGATTCTGTAGTGGACAGGTGAAAACTACTGAGAATGTACGACACGTTTTGCATTGCATATTCATGAGTAGGGCAAGCAAAGGGCATTTTTGGATGCAAGGATGCCCTTTTGTTCTTAACTGGAGTGTTTGCAGCATGCAATCACACAGAGTACCAATGTGCACTTGGACAATCACTCCAAAGGCAGAATAAAACAGAGGCTTCAGAAACAGCTAATTTAATGTAATCTCCACCGAGGAAATAAATGAAGAACAAAGACCTGACATTTAATTTACTGAACAGAAGTCCAACAGCCTTGAACAGAACATGATATACTCCAGGTGCTGAAACAAGGCAAGAGCATATAATGAACACTTAGAGCAGCATTAAAGTTTGCCAGAAAAAAAGATGATTGAGAAAGTGCAGGATCCATTTAGGAAACTTAGTAATATTGGTACAAATTGTTTGACACTACTGATGATTAAAAGTATAACTGGAAAATGTTTTTTCTCCTCACTTGCTGCAAATTCATCAGAAAGATACCAGAAAGAAATAACATATAAGTACTAGCATATAGTACTAGCACATAGGTATTATGATTTTCATCCACTCTGAAAATTCAAAGTATTTCTTCAGAGGGAAAAAAAAACAACAAAAAAAAAGAAATTATGGATCTTTTATTAATCAAAATATGAAGCATTTTGTATGTGTATCTATACTGCAGATGTGCTAAAGACACAGTACAAGAAGGAGTTTTGTAAATGAAGCACAGGTGTGCTTGTAGATCTACTACTAACTTGCTAAATGTATCACTGTTTCACAGAAGCTCTTGGCAACTATCAAATTTATTTGGCCTTCTTTTCACCTAATAAAGTATCTTTGTCCACAACGATCTGACAGCAATAAAAATACCCTGTAGATTAACCACTGGGACAAGATAGCAGTTTCTTTAATGAATTAACAGCATTCTGAACTTTTTTTCACATCATTCTTAAATTTAAAAACTAGAAGAGAGAAAAACAAAATTGGAACTCTTTCAACAACAGTATTTTACTGCACCAGGTCCCTTAGTTCTACCTTTAATTATTATATGAATTAAACAGCAGTTGAATTGGAACTTCAAAAAATACCTGAGAAAATAGTGTGAATAGTTTTAGTAGATTATCAAAATCTCCACTTTGTACCGCATTGGAGGCAAGTATTTAGTATAAAAAAGGGATTTTCTTATCAAGCTCAATTTTTTTCCTATCTCTTTTTAAAGCTGCTGATCAGTATAGAATAACAGCTGATTCAAACAGCTAGACCTCTACCCACCCCAATCACTAATGATCTATTCCATCCTCCTTTTTTTTTCAAATCGTTGGAAAAAAAACATAAAAATGACCCTAATATCTTTACTTTTCTTTTCATTTTTAGAAACACTCACATTTTCCGTTCACATCATAAAATTAAAGTGTACTTTACAGTCTAAAAAAAAGTCAGAATATAAACTGCATACATTTTTGAAGCATTTATCTTTATATACAATTGCAGAAAAAAATAGGGTAGGATTGGTTAATGGAACATTACTTAAGCTACAGAAGAGCTACAAAGACTGGAAAGAAAAAGGTAAACACTGCAATGAAAAACATAGTATTATATAATCTGGACCAAACTTTCTGTATTGCCAATTACAATTTCTTTCTGCTTTGGTATCTTGGTAAAGCACATGGAAAGTTTTCATTTTACATAACAAGACTACTCATGCCATGATGGAAAAATTCTTTGTAATTAAATACTTGCTTGAAGAATTTCCAATTATTAAGACCTCAAACTGCTCTGCATTTAAAATTTCCCCTAATAATCTGATAGAAATTTGTCTACAGAGAAAACTGTTGACTGCAGCCTGAGGAGTTCATCAGAACAGTATTTGTAGAAGAACAATTTTAAAGCAGTAAAAAATACACCAGAATCTTATGTAAAAGTATGCTGATAATTACAAATACAAGCAGTTATGAAACATTCGTAAGAGGGAACATTTATTAGAACAAGAAGTGCAATTTGAGAGCAAAAGAGTAGAAAGATATTTGAGATTCAGATACAAAACAGAGTCTTATTGACACTGACAGCTATAATCTTGGTAATATTGTTCAAATCTCATAAAACTTTGGTATAAAAAATGAGAAAATTATGTGTCTATTACCCAATTGCCAGAATTCACCAGCACGCTGAAAAGATGGCACCTGTTATCTCCGAAAATTATCACTCATTCTAATAAAAGTCCTAGAATAGAAAGTAACCTGTTTCTGTGATGTACTTTATCAAGGGATAGATTCACAGCTTAAAAACATTAGGAAAAAAAAAATAGTAGGAGATTTCTTTACAATCTCTCCTGTCTGCTCATACACATACATATTTTTACACTATTTTTTCACTTTTAAGTCTTTCATTGACTTTCTTAACTATTTATAATTAAAAGTTTAGCTTAGAGTATACTTACTCATTATAGTTGTCCTTACTATTCTCATTTTGCTTGAGCAACTGAACAAGTTCATCATTGCTGCTTTTTATCTTCTCCTGCAACACAGCAATTTCATTCTTTTTTTCCAAAATTTTTACTGTGTACGCTGAAATTAAGAAAAAAAATATAAATATTCAAGCACGTCTTACCCACGTACATACAAACAAAATGTAGTCTGGATGTACACAACGGTAGGATTTAGAAGAACAGTATTTTCACTAATATGGGTATTACCAACAATTATGTTAATATGTGAAGTTTGACAGTGGTAGTATTTTTGTATACACATATGCAAGATCTGATTTTATGTGCTTTGTTAGAAATCAGTTCTTTTAAACTGTTTGTTCCATACCTTACCTAATCAATGACAAAGAAAACATTAGCTTATGTTGTTTCTGTACCCCAGTTTATATAAAACTGAATGACTATTTGTGGTGGAAATAAAAGCAATCTGTTAGAGATGACCTCTCATTTTTCCAGGGAAAGACATGTCTCCAAGGCACTAGAAGTGGTACACAGGGAAACTTGAGCGCATGTTATTTTGCTTTACTAATGCTTGCAACTGGGGGGCCTGACTGGAATGCAATAGTTGCCTGGGCTAAAGATTTCTTTTGAATATTGGATTTGTTTGGGTTTACCTAATTCCAGAACTGAAAATGTTCTGAATGGCAAAGCTGACTACAAGAAGGGAGATAAAAAAAAAAAACACTAGCAATATATTATCAAACAATTTCCAGAAACACTACCAGAGAAAATTCAAAATAAAAAGCAAAAAAAAAAGAAATTTACTCTAATTTGAGATGTACAATGCATCACAAATTAATGTGCTGAGTGGGAGATAAGGGTTAATTAAAAGAAACATTCATTACAATGACAATTCTTCAAGCAGCAAGATATCTGGGAGGCAGAAATTCTCATTCTGCCTTTCTAAAAATAGAGAGATAACCAGAGGTAAGTTCCTTTAAAGAACCTGTTACTAAAATTCAAACTGGTCAATTATTTTTCACAGCTAACAGCTGTTAGAGCTGTTATGTGTGCGCACAAAGCAATGCAGCACACATAGCTGTGTGCACATTTACTTCATGTGTTTATTTATTATACTGTAATACAGGGGTTTCCATTTGTTAGTGCCCAATCAGCCCTTGGAATCACTGGTGCCCCGATGCACTGTGTGCAATCGTAGGGGCCCCAGCAGAAGTCTCAATCACAGACTTCCTGCTTTAACTGGGAATCTTAGTTACGTGGGATGTGTCCTGGGTTGTGTGAATTACTGCTTGAGAACTCCAGGGCATTCTTAAGTTTTGCAGCATTTGCTAATAGTCGCATTCAATCCCCGCAGGGTTTACACTAGGAAAGAATTAATTTGTCAGAAAGAAACATCAATTAGGGGAATGCAAAAAAAAAAAAAAAAAATCTCAGCATATTTTGAATAATCTTGAGTAATTCTGATTATCTTCAATATCTTAACACCTTGAATATCTTGAATAATTTACTTAATAAGAGGCATCCTGGACAACTGACATGCTTCATTTCTGTGAAAGAAGTGTATTCAGAAGTAGGTTCCATTTTGAGATTCACCAAGATCAAGGGATTACATTTTGGGGTACAAGTTTTGTACACAACCACTAAACTCCAAAATGTTTTAAGGTAATTATTTATTATATATGCAAAGCTAGGCAGTTAACATTTTCTAAAGATGAACACGTCTGAGACAAGTGTAAGTTGTTTTATTTATGCTTTTATAGATACCTTGGTTTGTAAAGACACTGTGGATGAGATTCATCTCGTCAGCTTTACAGTGAAGATATCTGAATCAAAACTAGACATCCAGGACTCCCACCACACTCAGTGGAGAGAAACAGGCTTTTTTTTTAAGTACACTTTATCTGACCTACTCTGAACTCCCTCTTGAGGATAAGATGAAAAATACCCCTAAAACTGCCTACTTGCCTCCACACATTATAAAGGGAGTCAAGCAAAAAAAAGGTCCTGACAAATCCCACATATTAAAATTCAGATATGGAGCACTACAACTGCTCCTCTGCCAAGTAATAGTGAAATCAATGGAAATATTTCTGATAGGCTTGTGAAGGATTTAACCAAAACTTTAAAAAGACTGAGGGTCACTTTTGAGTTCATGTAAGTATGGATATTTCTAATCTAACCCTGCAAATAGCTACACCAAGTTACTAAGTAGTCTTTGCATTATCCCTAAAATCAGATGCTCTTACAGTAAGCTTGCATAAATGTTAAGGAAAAAAAACAAATCTACATTTTAGTTATCTGACCAAATAGCTAAAACTGAATTCCAAGTGTACCAGAATAGTGCTAGGATTTTTTCATACATTTAATATATTTCAATTTAACATTGGCAGTCCTCTTATCATATCAATATGTGCTTGCACACATCTGCCAAGCAATATTGCCTTCAAAAGGAACACCAATCACACCAGAACTATTCCCTCTATTTTTTCTAAAGGTTACAAGCTTCAATTTCTACTTTAAAATGTACCAGTGATGAGCACAGGTGTCATCAGATTGTCTGAAGAATCTTCTCTACCACATCCACATTCGTAACAGGGTGATACCATAGAGCATCAGGATAAAAAAGATCTAAGCCTGCAATGTTTTGCTGTATGCTAGTCCCGTGGGAAAAGAAAAAAAAAATGTGATATGGAACAAGACATTCTTGATTTGTTTACTTGTTTTTAAATTTCAGGAAAATGTACAAGCTGTTGGATTGCAGAAAAAAATAAAAAAAAATAAAATAAAATAAATAAAGGAAGCTTGAGTAGGCAATTTCAATTGAGAGAACTTTTATTATTACAGAAAGAAAGAAGAAACTGTGAGGCAGAAGTCCAAAACCGAGAAGAATAAAAAACATGACGAAAGAAAGGGAGGCAAGTGGCAGATGTAATGAGCAAGCACAGCTGAATCAAAGAACTGCTAGTGACTGTGAGGAGCTACAGAGTAAGGGCAGGAAATGGCGCAGCATGAAACTGGCTGCCCATGAGACAGCTGAACACCACGAGCTAAAAGTGGAAGGCAAAAACAAAGTCTACCAGGGAGAATGAGTGAGCATTGATGGCACAAGATGAGGTAGGGTGAACGAAGGACACAGGACAGTCTTCATTATTCAACTTGCTTCCGTCTCTGAAACTCAAAACATGCATCAGGTCTAATGAATTAAAAGCATTGTGTTCAATGTGTGATAAAACAGCAGATCTCTACTTACAGTTTATCTCTTCCTTCACATATTCCTTAGCATAAGAGGTTTGTTCCAGATGGAAAACTAAGAAGAAAATAAACATATCTTCTCATACACAGCTTTAAAGAATGGTGAAACGAACACATGCTGTACAATATTTATAGCACAAACAGTAGTTAAGATTTTAACAAGTTAAATTACCCCTTCAGACATTTAGTTTTGCTATTAAGTAGTAGTTAGTTCCTCTCTCCATAAACTCATAGCTAGTAAATCATCATACAGGTCAAAAAAAGAAGCTTTATTTTTATCACAAATTTTCTCATTTTAAGTTAATGTAGCTGTTTAATTGTTCAAAAATACACAATAGGACCTACCAAACTCAAGCAGCAGTTTGTCCAAGTTGCTTAAGACTCTGTCACTCATTGTGGAAACTAAAAAAAGAAAAACGCAATTCAAGGTTTCACAGAAAAAGTCAAAGGCTTTGCCTTTCAAGTCAAAATTACAAGAAAATAGCCTATATTTTAAGAAAGAAGGAGGTATTTGAATTCATTACCTAAACCATTTTAGTGGAACCAAACTTCTCACTGAGAATGGTAAATGGACTCTTTGAAAGTCAAAGCCACGGTAAGAAAAGGAGGTGCATCATCTAAGTAGAGGTTGCTGGAACAGTTCTATCTTTGAGAGGCATAATGCCCTCAGAAGCCTTGAAGAATACAATAAAAGATGCTTGTGCACAAAATATGTAGCCTCTTCAGCAGCTGGTTTATTAATGCTATCAACAGCAACACTGACAATGGGAGAGCTACTGCCCATTCTGTGCATGCAGTAGAAACTGCAAAACACACTCAGATCAGAAGCATGTACATGGGGTCGAAAACAGAATCTACATACAATGTAAACTAAGGACTATTACAAATTAATTTATACTTCTGATTTATAGTGCTGCTATGTACAGAAATTCCGTTATGTTTCTTTTAAAACCATATGGGAGGGGTGCAGTCTTCTAAGACGCTTTCGGTGTTTTAACAGGACAGTGCTGAATAGAGGCAGTTACCTCGGATATATTTTGAAGTCACCATAAGCAAAGCTATTTGAAATTGCACTGTCCCACTCTGGCTTCACCATGCCACTAATATTGTGTAAAAAGTAAAGCCACAACAAAGTGGTGATGGAGATGAGATCCTAATCCAGAAAAAAGGGGAAAAGAGAAACATTGTACTAATAAAATAACAGCACTAACTAAAGCCCTCTTAAGACTGCATTTCATTCTACACTGGACTGTGAAAAGAGGGGAAAGGGCTTTTAAATTGCTGGATGTTTCACAGAATTTAATCTACCTAACACTTAAGTGATAACAAAAATACCTAATGCAAGAGACTGAGTTATAAAAGGCTGTGACAAAAAACATGCAAAACTGATAACAATTCTACTAAAAAAGTATTCATAAGCCTAGAATTTTGGTTCAAAAAAAAGAAAAAAAAAACTTTAAAACTTTCTGAAAATACTAAGAAAATATTCCTGAAGCCACAGGTCAGTGTGTAGTATTTTTGCTTTTACATACTGCAAAAGCAAAAAAAGTGATTCTTTAGGATGCAAATAATAATAACAACAACAACAACATTGTTTAGCATGCAGCATGCAAAATGAAACAATCCTAACAGGGTGGAATGATGTGTATTTGACACTAAAATGTATTTAATTAGACACTGCACATAAGCATCCTAGGGAAACTTAGGTAGTACAGGAAACTTGTATCATTAGTAAGCCAGGGGTCAAACAGCAAGCACCATGTGGAGAAAACTAAAGATTTGTTCCTTCTTTAGAAGCAGTTTAACAGTGTTGATGTTAGTTGGTTCATAGGCAGTTCACGTAAGAAAAATTTTAAGAAATTGGGGCAGCAATAGAAGGTAGACAGATAAATGGGGGAAAAAAAAGCACAAACAGAACATTACCTTACACAGGTATTACACAGGTCAGAATATTCATTGATTTATAAATCACAACAAAGTAACAAAATACACTAAGAATAGAGCGGGAATGTAAATTTAAAGCTGCTTATTATTAAGATGCTCCATATTGCTCAATCAACTTGTCATTGATACGACTATTATTATTATTTGAATACTTTTTGTAAAAGAATGAAAAGAAATAAAATTTGAGAGTTTTTTTCCTGTTACTTGATCGTACAATACAATTTACTTAAAGTTGCCAAAAATATTAGTGCTTCTGAAAGCGAACATATGGACATACTTGATCTTGGCCGTACTACTAAAAGAAGTAACATAACTGCCAATAACAGAACTGCAAATGACAAGTGTTACTCTGTCTTAAGACTGCATCAAGTCCTTAATCAAGCGGATAGGGGTGACACTAGTAGAAAGGGCTGAGAGGTTGAACAGCACTGGCAATCTATATGTTAGTAGATTTTAAAATAGTGGTTAACACATGAAACAAAAAACATCTGAATTGCTGGGTAAGTGAAAACTTCCAGGATGTGACTGCTTGAAAGGCTCATTGTCAGCATCAAACACCACCATGAAAACCATCAGCCCAAGCCTGGATGACAAATTCAGAGAATGATCTCGGAGATAGTGGGGTAATTTGGATGAATGTGACAGAGTAGGAAAAATAGCTGTATCAACTCATGCCTCAGAAAAAGGAAAAAAAAAAAGGAATTTAAGAACATGCTGCAATGCTTATTTTCCTGAGGAATCATAAACCAAAAACTATCAATGATGTAGCATATTTCACAGCTCTTTGTATATTAAATTGATAGCTTTGATATTAAATTGATAGCTTTGACAACAATGCATTTTTCCATACTTCAAAGAGGGAGAAATATGCCACATACAGCAGTTGGGTAAAAGAGTGTCAAACAGCATATACGCTGGGGTATCTCCCTGTCTGCTACTGTCAATGCTATCCAGAATACTACCACAAATAAAATATGAAAACTGCATTTTTGTATTACGTTAATAAGCATAATTATACAGAATTCCACCGTGACAAATATTATAAGGTTGTATAGACAGCAGAAACTGCAAATGGATTGCCTGATTGAGTCTCTATCCATTACCACTACACTAATATTAATGTCATTTCTCATAGCAGACTTAGAGCAGGGTGATTTAATATCCTGACAACAGGCATTGCCAGGTTCTTCATTAACGGGATAAAACACCAATAATCTATAAGAGAGACTTCTTCCCTCAAATCACACATTGTATCCTGAAACATGTCAACATCCTTTATATACATCTTCCTGAAGCAATTGGTGATATATTTTTTGCTGGTATGACTTTCTATTCTTTAAAAATCTTCTATGACAACTAATGCCACTCTGCTGTGCAAAACAGTACTAATTTCTCTTGGTTTTACCTAAATCTTTTCAGTGCTGAAATTGTTATGTTTGTCATATCATTTTAATGGTTTGTACAAAACATTTTTAAATTTTGATCTGCAGAAAACCGTATTTCTCCAGTGATACCCATGATAGTACAGGACACTTTTAGAAGTGTAAGATATAAGTCAACAACAGACTTAAGTAGCCTACATTAGACTAAAAGATTTACAGATGATCTTTTTACTGATAAAAAGGACTATGTCTCTCATATGACCGTGATCTTTCTCAAGACTTTTATATAGAATCGTCTTCAAAACCCAGTAATGGGGCTTCAACACTGTATTCAAGGTGAGGTTTCTTATTAAAAACCTGCTGCTATTTTCACTGTTTATAACACCACCAAAGCCTTTTCATGACTGGTGACAACCCCACGTAGCACCAAACTGAGCTGGCGTAATAGTAATGCTCCTCATTTATAAATTCCCTATTTTTAATGTTTTCAATGTATGCCTTCCCATGCATTGATGGAGCGTGCCGTGCACTAAGACTGCATTCCTAACTGCACATAACCTATCTTTAAATCCACCATAAAGTCAGAAACGCTTCTCCAGTTGACACACTTGCACTTTTCTTCCCCCCAAACACCTACCAAGCAGAAGGATGTTACTGCAGAAGCCTCGCTAAATTCCTGGAACCCCTCAAAAATAAATAAATTAAAAATTTAGAAGGCTGTTTTTGATAAAATATCGGCGTGGGGGCAGAAATGGGGACACCGAGCGGGACACCACAGGGGTGATGGCTGCGCGCCACAAAATGGCCCCGCCGGGGCAGCGGCGCGAGGCCCCCGTGGCGAATGCGGGTGGCGGCGTCGCAGCCCTCGCCCCGCGGCAGGCTCAGCGCTGCCGAGAGCCACCAGGCTCGGGGAGGTGACCGGTCCTGACGACCCTGCGGCGTTGGAGATGGAGAAGGAGAGGAAAACGGCGGGGCAAAACATGGCCCCCGGCTGC
>JAWLRI010000086.1:4676992-4698742 GCA_034781795.1 Crypturellus tataupa
CGCGGGGCTCCGAGCGCGGCCCGGGCACGCGCCGAGCCTCCCGGCCCGCGGAGACTGCGTTAAAAACAGGAAAAAAAAGGAAAAAGAAGAAGAAAAAAGAAGTGATAAGAATCGTTGTCGCCTTTATTTCTACTGGATTTGCGGAACTGATGTCTCGGGAAAAAAAAAATCACGCGAAACAAAAACCACACAAAACGAATGCCAAGTTGCAAAATGTCTGAGCGCCTTCCCTCATCCCACGGGGGTGTTTCCTGCCGAGAAGATGCCGTCCTTTTGGTTGGATTTTGCTTTACTTTAAACGGTTTTATATACATATATATATATATATAATGTTTATTTACTTATTTAAGGGATTGCTATGGTAGATTTTTTTTCTATTATTATTATTAATTTTTTTTTTCTTTTGCTTGTTCTCTGTGTGCACAGGTGACTTGTAGAGCATGTGCAGGACGAAACTGTATGAAGCAGCCTAAAAGCATAATAAAATATTTGGTGAACGACCCTCGGATCTGCTTTGCCATGGCAGTGCCGCCCCCTCACCGTGGGCAGAGCAGCTCTCCGAGGCCACGGGCTTCCCGTGTTCAGCCTGGCAGGAACCAAAGTAACCGCGGGACCGGGATCGGGACCGGGAGGTTCGGGATTGGCGACGGGGGGAACCTCGAGGAGCCGCGGGGAGCCGGGCCGCGGCCGGCGGGGCTTGAAGGGCGCCCAGGGAAGGGAAGGAGCGAGGTAGCAGGAAAGGAAGGAGCCGCCGCCGCGTCTATTCCTGGGGTTCTCCTTGGAAATTCCAAGGCTGGGGATCCTTGGAAATTATCGGGGAGGCTCTAGGATGCGGCAGGAGAAGAAAGGAGAGGGAGAATTGCACGGGCACAGCGCAGGCGGCGAGGCCAAGCGCGCTTCCTCCGCGACCTGCTGGATGCCAAGGGATGATGCCTGGGAATTAGCAGCCTCCATGGGTTCCTATGGAAGGGCCGGCTCGGGGGGCGAAATAAGCCTAAACCGCGACCCCCGCGCTGGACCCACCACTCGGCTCTGCTCTGCAGCGGTTTCGCTGGAGCAGCCCAAACGCCAGCTCGGAGGAGCGTGCTAAGCTTTTATTTCCCCCCACCCCGCAGAAGGATTTTATATTATACAATTTGACATTGATCTTTAAATCGCCTGAGCTGTGCTTTTTTTGTCTGCTCGGGCTCGCCGCGTTTGCTTCGCTGTCCTCAGAGGGAGCTGCCTCCGCTGTAAGCTGATTTCTCGACTGCTTTTAGCAGGGCAAGGGCACGGGGAAGCCTCGCAGCGCCGGGAAGGGCTGCAAAGCCCCCGATGCGGGAAATGCCCCGCTCCGCAGCGCCGGGAGCCGCCGGGAGGGCGCGGGGATGGGCAGGGGGCAAAGGGGCCGCGGCCCTTTCAGCTCCGTTAATGGATGAATTACGGCCAGCCTGGAAGGAAGCGTATTCCTGGCTTTGTTTTTGTTTTTTCCCCGCGTTAAGTTTGAACTTGAAAGCTAAAATACGCCAGCTCTGCCGCTACACCCGCATTTGCACATTCACGGGTATTTTTTTTTCTCTCAGAGCAGGGAACGGGAGGGAAGCAGGTTTTTACCAGCTGCTTTTTAAGCCTGGTTAGGGACAACTACTTCTCCGGCACTTCTCAGTGTCGGAAACGGGTAAATTCAGGAGCGGAAAATGCCTGTTTTACGCGAGCGGGGTCAGCCGGAGCGGGAGCGAAGCTGCTTTCCACCCCGGGACTGCCCAGCTCCCTTCGGGGACACCCAAATCTCGCCTTTTCTCAGTCTCCAGAGCTGCCGCCTTTCCAACCCCACCGGTTCCGACCCCACAACCCCGCTCCGCGCCCCCGTTTTCCCGGGCACAGCGAAATGGGAATCCGAATATACGCAAATCCCAGACCGCCCCAATTCCGTTCCTTTCCCAAGAAATGCTGCGGCGCCTTGAAATGTCTCCATTGGGATTTCCGCGGGCGTAGAAACTGCCGTTTATTCGTAGGGAATTAAGGCTTTCGGAAAGGACTTGTAAAGAGGTAGATATAATGATATGAACGCGTACATTCAGCCTGTAGAAATAATAAGGAATTTCTTCCTAAGCAAGTAGCTTGAGCAGTCGGAGAAAGCGGGAATAATAATGTTGTTTATTTCGACAACCGTTTTAAATCGCGTTGTTCTAAGTCTTCAAAGGGAGCTATCTGGGCAGCTACCTGCACCTAACCAAAAAAAAAAAAAAAAACCCGGGGGCGGGGCAATAAATAAAACAAAGCAACAAAAAAAAAAAAAAAAAAAAAAGCTATTTGCTGTTTCGAAAGGGTGGAAATGGCTGCGAAGGGAAAGCAGAGAGACCCCGACAAGAGCCGGGGCCGGGCCGGGGCCGAGGAGCATCGCAGCGGGGAATCCGCGTCGGGCACCTCTGGCCATGTCATACGACCCTCAGAGGAAGAAAAATAGCTTTTTTTCTCCCCCCTTTTTTTTTTCTCCCTCTGCCTTTTCCTTTTCCACATGTACTAAACCCTGTCGTTTTCATTTTCTTCTTTAAGAAAAAAAGTGGTTTTTCTCCTTTTTTTTTTTTTTTAAAGCTCAGCCCAAGCCATCGCCTGCCACAGACTTTCTGCCGCTTTAAAAATAATAATAATAATGGGAGGCACCTTGTATTTACATTAAACAAAACGCTTGGGGAGAAAAAAAAAAAAAAGAGGTCGCTAAAAAAGTCTGCCTTGACCCCTCTCTCTCTGCCTTAACAAAGAAGGAAAAAATATTGTATCAAAAGTGAAGTGAATGGGGAGGGCGGAGGAGAGAAGCAGCTTTTCCTCTATTCAGCAGGGGACGGGGTGGGGGGAGAAGAGATGTTTGAATATTTCCGTTTCTATTGAGAGAGCGGGGCGGCCCCGCCGGGCCTGAATGGGCCAGTCTTGTAAGCGGCCTGGGAGGCTGTCAAACTGCTCGGGGTAATCAGTGCTAATGAAGGGGGCTCCGGCCCTCCCTGGCACAAAGGGCTGCCTACGAGTGCTCGCCGGGGCCTGAATAGCTAATAAGTTTGCAAAGCGGGGGGAAGAGGAGCGAGCGGGCCGCAAATTGAGGTTGCAAGAGCAAAATAATATATTTTTTTTTTAAAAAAAGGTGTCGGGTTGGGGCGAACCTGGCCCTGGTGCAGCTGGGGACAAGGGGACAGAAGGCCCCTGCTCACGCAGGCACCTTGTGTTGCGGAAGGAGGTGGCCGGGGTTTGCTGTGGAAAGAGCCGTGGAGATTTCCAGGGTGTTGCGGAGGCCTCGGGAAGACACAGGAGTCTTGGCAGGCCCTGCCCCACGGATCTCCCCATCCATATCCCCGCTCCAGGTTGCAGCCGCCCGCTGTCCGGCTGCTCCCGCACAAGGGAGCAACTGTTCCCCGGTTGCTCTGCCTTTTGCCCACCGCCTGGCTGCAGCGTTTGCTTTGTGGAACAACAACAGCCAAAAAGGGGTGGGCGCCTGGAAACCTATTGGATATTCCCCCCCAGCCGCCCGGGCTGCAAGGGCTCCCTTACAAAGGGCCTTCCTTGGCATCCGTCCTGGGATCCGGCTCGCAGCAGGGCTGGAGAGGAGCCGGGTTCACTAGCGAGCGTCCTTGTGTGACAAGAGCAGGGAGAATCCCGTGATGGGGAGGAGGGGAGAGGGGGCATGAGAGTGATTTGCGTTTTGGACCTTTCACGCATCCAATTAAAGGCTTGGGAGGATCAGAGACGATCTCAGATCCAGTTACCCCTGGCTCAGAGGAGTAATACCATGAGAGAGAGCATAATACTCCCCAGCGAGGGCTGTACCTGCCTCCCCAGTATATCTTGCAGCGCCTTCATATATTCCATATATATATGTCTAATATAGATATAAAATACACATATATTCTTATTTCTTTATTTTCCAGAAGAATATTCAAGTGCATTTGCTGGAGGGGAGGGTAGAGGGGTGGGAAACCATCCAGAAAAGGTCCTGGGGGCTGTAGACCCTTGCCTGGAGGGCAAAAGCAGGCTGGGAATCAAGGAAAGAACCATCTGAGACCCCCCGAAGGATGCAGCACTTTGCACTTTATCCTTGGCATTGAGGGGGATGGATGAAGCTCTTTTATTTTTCTCCATTTTCTTGTCCAGAACCGGCACTAAGACCTCCAGCCAAAGTCCAGCAAATGCCTCCCCCCTCCACCACTTGCTACATTCAGTCTAAGTCCCCCCAAACCCAGAAACTCCCCAGGGAGCCCATTCTGTCACCCCTAGGCCTTGTCACCCCCTCCGTGACACAGACTCACCTTCCCCTCAGGAAATATGGTTGGGGGAAAGTTTACAACTTGGACCTTGCAAAGCAGAGCAGGTCAGTGTATCTGTTCCTCCAGCTGCTCCAGGGGCCCTAAGTACTTTGTTAGACACCCTGACACCAGAGATAGAGGAGGACCTGGTGCCATCCACACCTTCCTGGGCAGTCAGCCCCAGGGCACCAGCCCTCAGCACTTGTTTGCACTGTTTGTGTCACCGAAAGCCTAAAATTGGTGCCTAGATGCCCAGTGCTCTCTGTTCCAACCCTCTTCTTGCAGCCCACAAAGTAAATGACATGTCCCTGTGCTGTGGCCTGCTGGCACGGGTATAACTGATGTATTAACCTAGGGGGTTATTACACTTAAATCACCAGTGTGATCCCCATCAGAAGGATTAAACTAGTCACCTGGGTTCTCCAGGGCTCCAGCACGAGGTGCTTCCTGCATGTAGAAGCCCTCGAAGCAACAGCAGAATCACACCGGGACTTGGGAACCTGCACCTCCTGGCTCCTGGGCAGACCTGCTCACCCATTCCCATCCTTGTAAGCTGTTTTCTTGAGGTATATTTCATTTTATCACCACGCAGTGCTAATAAACACTCCTATTACAACATCCTAGCTGCTGTCTGTCATTTTCTTCCAGTTTTGCTTCTGCTGGAAAGTTGCTATCCCCATAAGACGAGAGGTGAACAGACCCATTTCTCTGCTCCAAAAGCTCTTTGCTAAATGGAGTCCTGGGAATGCGACTGAAAACCTTCCCTGTGGAGGCATCATTGCAGTTCCTGGGACTTGATGGATCCCGTTCTTCACCCTGGGGCCGTGCAGCGTTTTAGCCCTTATCTCTCACCCTTCCAAAGCCTTCAGCACCCATTGACTTATAAGTGTGTCGTCTCAAAACTAAGTGTCTGTAGGAGCGAGGCTTTTAACAGATGAAGTATAAAAAATTAAGATGTGTAATGCAGCCTCAAAGTAAAGTGAACGAGCTGCTCTATTTGAGGCTTGTTGTGTTAGAGACAAGTATTTGTCCTATTACTTATTGATGTGGCTAATTGCCGTCCCAGGCTTTGGCTGGGAGGGGAGCAGACCTCATTCTTGGATGTGGAAACCCTTGCGAGATAGATGAATTCAGAGAGGTGAGGAATTTGCCGTACCGAATTGGTCCAAACTGTCCTGCAATATTCCTGGAATCAGTGCCTCTACATCTCCTTGCAAGCAAGGAGCGCTGCGAGTGCTCAACTCTTGCTTGGGAATGCAAAAGATATGGGTAGAGATGCCTCATCCTGAGTTTGAAGATGCTGACTCAGATTTGGGGCATGTTGGAAGTACAGAAAAATTCTATTTATTTTTTTTAAATTTCCTTTCTCTCTGAAAAAATAAATGTAAATGTCTTCTCTCATTGTCATACCAGACCACCCCACCTGGGAAACCTTTATTTTCCTGAATCCAAGAGAAAATTCTTTCTCCCATACCAACACATACCATTCATGTATGTAAAACCAGAGGGAGAAGCAGGAGGAGGAAACAAACGGGGAGCTCTTAGCGTTTCCACTAAAATAAATGTCCATTACAGAAATAAATGTGCTCAAAGAAAGAAAACATTGCATCCGCATTAGATATTTAATAGGTTATTTCTTTACATGCACAGTATGCACCTTTTTATATCTCTTGTACTGGAGCATGAACATTAACCTTCTACAATTCACCTTGGTTTGCAAACTGCAAGAATCAATTCACCTAAGATGGATGCTCACGTCTAGTTAGCTTTCTGCATTATCTCAGCTGGAGAGGTCACTAAAAATAGTTGTATAGCACTTTAAATTTTCAACAGGGAGACTTTATTATCGTTTAGATCCATCATCGTTACTTTACCCACCACGGCTCTTCCAGCTGCAGTAATGCACAGAGCTGGTAGTGGCTAAGTGTTTTCAGAGCTCATGCTCTGCTGAGCAGGACAGCTTGGACAATATCTGAACCGCGAGCAACAGCAAAGCGAGCACGCGGCACGGACAGGGTAACACTGTTCTAGTAAATCCCGGTTGCCTTAACTATTTCCCCAGAAGTGCCTTTTTTTTTTTCTTTTTTTTTTTTTTTTTTTTTTTTTGCTTTTTTTTTCCAGGAGGGCTGAGCTGTCGCTGTGTGTAACCCTGATCCTGCAAACTGCTGCTCCACGTGCAGCAGCCCTTAGTCCCCCAAGCAGCCTTGCTGAAATCCAAGGGAGTGTTTGATAAGAAGCATTAGGAGCTTTGCAGGGCCATAGCGGCCCGGGTGATGGAGGGGCCCCTGCTCTCAACAGCGTTGCAGCAGGATTTCCACTTGCCATCTGCGTCATTTTTAATGATTCCTCATGTTTTGCAAAGAATAAGTCACCTGAGATTCCCCTGTCCTGCCAGGCATGTGTCCTCGCTGTTCGCATCGCACCTGTACATATGCATGGTATAGATTTCTTTTTCCCTTGTACCCATGAAAGTTCCTATTCACACCGGATCCAAACACTCTTGAGATTTGCAAGACATTTCCTGCTGACTTTAGGGGCTGTTGGATTGAGCTCTTGTAGAGTAACATGTTGAACTACCAACATCTTCATGAACAAGAAGACACACTTGTGGTATCCTGTGAGCGCATTTTTGCTTCTCTTTTCTGCCTTGGAGAGATATCATGATTCAGCCTTAGAAAGAGGAGTTACCTGATCCTTTCACCCTGCAAACGTTGATTCCCTCTGTAGGGCAGTCTGCAAAGGACAGGAGTGATTCTATCCAACTGGGAACTCTGGATATTCCAGGTCTCATAGAAGCTGATTGACCTTTACCCAAGGAGACGCCAAATTAACAAAACTCTTCATAAAAATTAGCAAATAAAGAGTCTTTTAAGCTGGGGTATTTATTGAGGTGATGCTAAATGTGGCTTTGGCACATTTGTAGTATGGATGCTTCGATACATATAAGCACTGGGATGATTTTTGTCTCCTTCTGAACACAAGAGCCAAAAGAGCTCCACATCTCTCAGTGTGAATTGTACCACTGAATTTCTTCAATTCTTTCTCTTGAATTCACTAGTATAAACATCTGGACTGAGATGAACATGCCGCTGGGCAGCAGATCCCGCAGGTATTTCTAGCTCTCTCAAGAACGCCGTCTTTCTGCCCCCTTTCTGCTCTTCTCGTGCTGTTTAATTTCCTCTGAAGTTTTGGTTGTTCATAGAGGGGGGTTGCAAAGGGGAGGCTTGGTTAGAGCTGCTTCCCTCTGCCACGTACTGAGTGTGGCTCCCTGTCTGTCCAGCCCAAACCGCCTACCCTGGGACACCTGGATAACGTGGAATTCAGGCTTTGCCAGCAAAAACCTGTGGCCAAAACCCAGTTGTCTTACATTCAAGACACAAAAATCAAATTAATAGTGTTGTTATCTCCTGCTGTAATGATCACTCATCTTTTAGAATCATATAAACTCCATAAACACTTGAATTTTATTTTTTTATTATTAATAATGAGAAATGGAATCACTGTCTTCTCTATGGATGTTTCCTTGATGCAAAACATACAAGCGAACTCCAAAGCTACATACAGGAGGGACTCAGCACTGACTAATGCATGTTACCTGGTGTATGTAACCTGCACCGGGTATACTCTATGGTGGCGTTTTATTGTATCTTAATTCTGTGGGCTCAGTTTGGAAATGTTTTGGAAATGTTCTGCTTTTCCATGCTATACCCCAGAAGAGCATTTCCTCATGGGATTGCTGGAAGGGTCATGGATTTTGAACAAAGGTTGCTTGTAAAGACCCCAAAAAGACTGGTGCGATGTCTGCACGGAGAGCTACCAAAGACGTTGTGGGTCTTGGTATTGAAAAGGCCGAGAAGGCGCTGAGAAGCCCTTCTTCAGCAGCATCAGCAGGTCCCTCCTGCACCATCCCCACAGCAGAACCACGTTAATTTAGACCGAGGAGAGAAAACGGTGCTGGAGCCCACCAAAACCAACCAGCCCTTTGCTGTTTGGGAAGGAGAAGCAGCCTTGTTCCCCACTATATTAAGATTAATGAGATTTGTGCTTGTAGGACCCTAATTGGGTATTTATTTATTTATTTATTATTCTTTTTCTTTATTTTTTTCTTTAATATTATCATTATTTTCTTTTTCTTTTATTCCTGTAATCCTGGATGATTTGGCGCAGATGCTTTGAGATTATTAGATTATTGCCAGGCCCAAAGGCGACTGCTGGAGGGAGAGGCTGGATGTGAACGCCGGGAAGGCGCCATGCGGAGGGGACCTCCCTTCCTCCCTGCTGCTCCAGCTGGAAGGAGCTGGAGGGCCAAGGGGAGCCGGGCTGAGCCCCTCACCAGGACACGGGGCTGCAGGGTGGCTTGGGCTGCCTTCACCCTCCTCCAGGCTCCAGGCACGGAGCAACCGCGAGCGGAGCCGCGATCCCAGCGCCAGCCCTGTGCGCTGGCCGGGATTTTCCGAAGCTCGCTGATGGGAAAGACAAAAACATATGACATTGCCAGAGAGGATTTATTTCCTTTGCTGCTCCCAAGCATGTGTGAAAGTCCCCTAGGTGTTGGCAGACGCTCCGGCACCTGGAACTCCAACGGAGAAGGAATGAGGCTGCAAACACTGTCGCACCGGGCAGCCGGTGCCTCCACAAGCGCCGCGTGCCGAGGGGTTGGATGCATCCAAGCTGCTTCCCAACAAGCCCCATGGAGAAGAGAGTGTCCAGATTCCCCAGGAAAATGGGGGGACAATGCTGGTCAGAGAGCTGGTCACACAGAGGGCAGGAAAGTTTACGGAGGGGACACAGCCTGGATCCAGAAGCAAATCCGTGTTCGCCTGTGTTTTTCAGCGATAATTTGGCAAGTTGCTAACGCTGCAAATTCAAGCAGCCATTTAGGCTAAAATCCCTTTTCTCTTCTTAAATATTTATCAAATACCGTCCAAAGATATGTAATAGCTGCAATATTCATATGCGGGGATGCAGGCTGAAAACGCTTGGATCTGGTCAGGGAATGCTGCGATTCCAGAGCTGCAGCCACTCTTGGGCGAGAGTCACTGGGCAGGCAAACAGCAGCAGGAGAGACGTTGTGTCCCTCCTCGTGGAGAAAAGAAAGAGAGGAGTTTATATGGAAATGCCAGCACTAAAGTGTGCAGCGAGGCAGTGTTAGCTCTGCTTGCCAAACCCGGTTGCTTAGGGAAGCTTTGCATGGGGCTATTTAAAGGTAATGTGGATTCCCCAGCCTCCTCCATGAATTTATGTGTCTTCCCAGTGGGAAAAGCTGGATTGCCCAGTGGGGCAGTGAGAAGGACGAGCGCAGCGGGTCCCTGCACGGCTTCCTGGTGACAGCGCCCGGCTGTCCCATGCGCTGGAGGTGTCAGTGTTTGTGACTGACCTGGAACCAGGCGCTTCCCGGGGCTGAGGCGGGACGAGGCGGCCGCGGGGAGCAGAAGGGGCCGCAGGATGGGATTTGGGACGGTGCCGTTATGAAAAACGAAGGCAGATTAGAAGGGAAGGGACAGATTAAAAATGAAAGTGCCTATAAACCGTTATTATTATTATTATAGTCAGCATCATCTACAAACGCTCCCGTTTCCCCCCGGCCCGGCCTGGGCGGCAGCTGCGCGGCCGGGCGCGGAGCACGAGCTCCCCCGTGCGCAGCGCGCGGGAGGCGCCGCGGCCCCCGCGCCCGTCACCGCCGCGTCGCGGCGCTGGTCCCCAGCGCGGGGTACCCGGGGGTCCGGATTTCCTTTTGACCCGCTCCTTGTGCACGCTCGAGTATCCACAGAAGGACACCAGCTCTCACGCTTTTCCCTTTCCCCCTTCTCCCAAATGGATAAGAGCACAGCCCGACTTTATTTTTTTTTCCTTGGATTTGTCTTGCAGTTGCTGCAGGTCGCTGGCCCCGCTAAAGTTTCCCTCGTATCAAAGAAGTCCAAACTCTCGCCAAACCACAAAGTCATTTTTTTCCTTTTTTCCCCTTTCACACCTCAAGAAGACACTGTGCCCACCTGCACTCACAGGCTTGGGTTTGCGGGGGGCTCGCACTGTTTGTGGGAGAGGATCCAGCCCCCTGGCAAAAGCCACGGGCACAGAGCCCTTCCCTGTCCCCACGCAGCGCTTGGGCTGCGGCTCATACCAAAATTATCAATGGAGACTCCCAAATCCTGGGGAAAGAGCTGGCTGGAGAAGCCCAGGTCTCTTGATGCCACCTTGTGGAAACCTCCCTGTCCTGCTGTCACCGGTGCCACCCCAGGAGCAGAGCTGTGTCTTGCAGGAGCGCTCATGGCTCGGGGAAACCCGAGCAGGGGCTGATGTGGCTGATCTGGTTCAGGCTCAGCCAGGCCCAGGAACACCTTGGGAAGAAGAGAGGAGTGCGATCTGACCTGCCAGTGTCTGCAGCTCGCTGCGTTTTCATAGCAGCCACTATGAAGGTCGTGAGGTTTGCACGGGATCAGTGGATTTCCCCGGGAAAATACAGACCAGGCGTCAGGCACGCAGGCGCTCTGGCTCCTGCTGCTTGTGCTCTTGGCTCCTCTTGCTGCCAGCTCCGTGGCAGGACCATCAGCCACTCTCAAAAGGACTGAGTGACCTGGAACAAGCCTTGAACTGACCTTAGGCATTTCCAACCAATACTGTAACACAAACCCTTTTATGTTCAGCAGACACTTAACCTCAGTGAGGCCAAAACTTGTCCCTGATCCACTCAGAGTGGAAAAAATCCTTCATATTTGCATGGTCGTGCAGAGCTGCAGCTCAGCAAGGACCTGCTGCCCACGTCCTGCCCCATGCGGGAAAGGTAACCAGGTGTCTCACCTGCAGGACTCAGGCCAGCAGGATCTCTGAAGTGTTTTAATAAACAAATAGCACTGGCATCCTCCAAAAATGAAATTGTTGATGCTTTCTGATTTGGAAAGCTCACATAGGAAGGAGGAACCACCGATAGTTGGGCTTGCAGAGCTCCTCATAACTTCAGGTGTATCCCTCCCCCGTGAGCATCCTTGTCCCCAGGCCACAAGGTCCTGGAGTCACTGGAGAGCCGGAGGGGAACATCTGCCCTCCTGTTGGACCTGGGCACCAGCAAAGTCAAGGATCATCAGGGCGACCAGCAAGAAGCAGCATCACCCTGCGGACGAAGGCGCTTGCCCAGAATTGGGCATCCTGTGGGGCCATCCTTATTCCAGGGGTGCTTTTTTTGGTGCATGTTCCTATGTTTAACTGCCTCTTCTCAAGCTTACACTTTGTCATGAACATTATCACTGAATTCCCCTTGTCCTATACCACTGGGAAGGCATTTTAAAAGGCATAGCATGTTCTCATGTTTTCCTTTCCTTTAAAAACCTTCGGACGGAGCCACAAGCTGCATTTTCATAGGAAATCCAGCTCCTGTGCCCAAGAGACCGCGTAGATGGGCGGTAATGTAACGTTCCTCCCGGAGCCTGACGGAAACGTGTCCGCCTGCATAAATTTAAACATCTGGCTCAACTGCGAAGTAGGTCAGAGCTCATCTGTCAAGGACGGCTTTGTCAGAGATATGGGGAATTGTGTTTTCTCCTGCTTTCCGCACTCGCAGACTGGCAAAATAAGGGCAGTCGCTCCCTCTGTAGGCACTGAGAGGGGGTGGCTGGACTCCATGTGTGCAAATATTCCCCGACAGCAGCATTAAACAGAGCCCTGAGCTGGTCCGAATACATCGCCCACCCCAGCCTGGCCCTGCACCTTGGCATTTGCCATCGTGTCCCTGTGCTGGCACCAGCCTCCCCAAAGCCACCCACACCTCTCCTAGCCTACAGGAAGACTCAGGAGCACAAACCCCTACCTATAGGTATCGCAAAGCAAGTCTGGCCTCCCAGGCCTGCCAAAATCCCTGTTAATTAAAATGTTTTCCCTGCAGTGCAGCAGCTGCCTCAGGGCGCAGGGGAGGTTTTTAGGCTGATCCTGCCCTGTCCGTGTTCCTGGGCTGTGGCCTGGGGCAGAGGGCAAGGAAGGCTTCAGGAATCAGATCTAGGGAGACCAGAAATTCATGTTTCTGGGAGCTGAATTAAATGCGGAACAACATTATTTGGAGGAGGAAGAGCTAGAGGACCCGGTTGCTCAAAGATATGGGATGAGCACTGCTCTGGCATGAATCCCATAGCATGATTGCTGGCATCTTGCAAGGTGACTCCATTTTTGAATAATTAAAAGTTGTTTGAATGACTTTGATGCTGAAGTCTGATCAAAAGGTGTAAGTTTTTTCCCTCTATTCAGGAAGAGGCGGTACCTACATTACTCTCCCCTCTGGCACTGATAATTCAGCTCAATATCCCTGTTCCAAATCCTGTAGCTTCCCATCCAGAATCCACCCAGTTTCTACGCCTAAATCTTCTAAAGTTCTGCTCGGCACTAAAATGTTTCACAAACCATACTCCATGTTCTGCAGCAGTATCCTTGCTGGTCACTGAATCAAAGTATTCCTTTGTTTTCGGGGCTGCCCTGTGCAGAGCTGGACTTGAGCATCAAACCCCTTCAAGGACGTTATCACAGAGTCACACAGAGCCACAGAACGGTGGAGGTTGGAAGGGACCTCTCGAGATCATCCAGTCCATCCCCTGCTCCAGCAGGGACACCCAGAGCAGGGGCACAGGGTCCATCCAGGCGGGTTGGCAGATCTGCAGAGCAGGAGCCTCCACAGCCTCTGGGCAGCCTGTGCCAGGGCTCGGGCACCCTCCCAGTAAAGTGTTTTGATTCTTTTTGGAAAAAAAAATGCTTTTCATATCGTTTTCCTCCGCTCTAAAATATCCCAACAGTTTTGGGTTTTTGCTGTCCAAAACTAATAACATTTTGATACAAAATGATCATCCATCTCTGTTTTAAACCCCCCCCGGGCTCCGCAACGCCGCGGGTGCGGGGATGCCGTTGCGTCCTCTGGCACGCTGCAGCAGATGGAAAGAAGAAAGAGCTTTTTCCTACCTGAACGCTCACTCCTGTTATTGAGTCCCTTTGAAGTGCAGCAATAAAAAGTCCCTATATAGAGGCGCACAGCTCCCTGCCAGGACATTAAAGTCTCCAGTGCACCGAAAATGTGAGAGACCCTCCCCAGGCTCCTGAATTGTCCTAAAAAGTGGATTTTTTTTTCCATTAGGCACCTACAGAGGAGAACACCTCCATGTCCTGTTCAGAGATGCTCTCAGGAAGGTCCTGCACCAGGTTCTTGTCTGGAACCACTGCGCAATGGGAATGCAGGAGAGCCCAAAAGGAAGGGAATCCATGTAAGTCTGTGCCTATGCACCAAAGTAAATAATACGGCAAGGAAACACGTGGCGGATTCACGTGGCAAATGTGCTAATTCCTCGAGGTGCCCCTGTTTGCCCGATTCCCTCTGCACCCTGAAGCCAAACACAGGGCTGTGGTAGCCTCTGGACCCCACTCTTAAAGCACGACTTAAGCGTGTCTGTCCTCAAATGAAGCAAACTCAAAATACTCAAGTTTTAGCAAGGGGACGTGCTGAGTGGCAAAGCCTCATTTACCGGGTATCCAAGGCACAAGCAACCAGATCCAGGGGAGTCACAAGAGCCGCAGATGTCCGGGTTGCTCCACAGGTGGAAGGGGTTTGAATGGGGATCAAACCGAGATGCAGATGGCTCCAGTGAAGCCAGCCCACGCTCCCATCCAAAAACCTAAAAGAGCTGCTGGTTCTTCACCACAGGGAAATAAGGATATAGGGATATAAGGAAGCCGAGCTGCATCCCGGTCCACTCCAAAGTCTCCTCCTCCCTGGGGCCAGCTCAGCGTCTCGGCACGACGGCCCCAGAGCTGCTGCCAGCCCGGCTAGGGCCTGACCCGGACCTCTGCGCCGCTGCGGAGCGGGAGGCACCTCGGGAAAGCAGAAAAACAAGCGGGGAGGATAAACATCCGCATGAGGGCTAAGGAGGGAAACCAAAACACTGGGCTACGCCAGGAATAATAAGGACCAAAAACAAACAGAAAAGAGCTAACGGGAGCAGCAGAGCTAAAAATAAAATGAAAGAACAACACGGGGGGCAGAGGGACGGGGGGATTTCAGGGGCCCATGGAGACTCACGGCTGGTTGCAAGGCTCAGGCTGGGCCAGGGAGGTGGTCCTGGGCTACCCACCACGCAGCCACCCACAGCAGCGGCACACGAGATCAGCCGCAGAGCTGGTGAATCCAGGGATAATTGGGGGTAACGCCGGCTAAAGCTCCAAAGAGACCTGCTTAACCGCAGGGATGGGTTTCCACAAGGGAAAAAGAGATGCGCAGGCCTTGGTGTGCCCGGGACGCCGTGACGACATGGGGACATTGCTGAGCTGTCATCAACCTGGTTTTATCATGCTGGCTTCTTTTCTTGCTTCTTTATCTCCTTTTGGCAAATGCACCATTTCCACCGAGCAATTTTGCGCTGCTCCTTCCAAGCGGGACACCCGAGCAGCCCCAGCGTGTCCCCATCCCTGTGCGCAAGCCGCAAAGAGCCGGAGCGGGGACAGGGGTGTCCCCCGGCAAACGGCAGCGGTGACAGCAGGTGGCACTGCAGCCCCGGCTACGGGCGCACGCAGCGGCCCCAACAACGCTGCTCGTGCCCATCGGAGCCGCTTTCGCACACTCGGACACTTGTGCACACTCACACTCACACTCACACTCACATAGGGCCGCTCACAGCGGAGATGAGCAGGAGCAGCATCCCCGCTCACCAACCGACCAGCCCATCTGATGCCCCGCTCAGCAGCAACTCTTGGGATATTATCACTAATCCAAGCCAAAATGGGGTGTTTGGAGAGGACTTTCCTGCTCTACAAGGGTCTGGCCAAAGAGAAACCCCCTCCCTGCTCCTGCTGGGTTTTCATCACGCAAGAGGCTGAACGCGCCTGGTTCGTGCAAACGCAGAAAGCCCAGATGAGAAACGCAGTCCAAGACCTTAATGTAGCCCGGACAGAGGAAATGTAACCAGCAGCAGCCACAAACCGGGGCAATTTGGGGAAGGAATGTGAGTCGATGCAAATCTAAACACAGAAACACATATATACATATATGTTATAAATATATATACGTTATAAATATATATATATATATATAAAATAAAACATTTCCATGACCTATGCTAATTTATGCAAGTGAAAGATCTGGCTACTTCCTAAGTCCAGTTCCCATCATATAGCTGCGCTGTGAACTTAGCCTTTATTTTTAGCCTGGCTTCCTTGGGGCTCTGAATCCTCTACAGAGAAGATGCTCAGATGAATGCCAGCCTCCTGCTAAAGCCCTGATGGGGCTGAAACCACTGGTCTTTTTGAGCAAATTTCAGAAAAATCAGGTCAAGCTGTGAGAAAATGAGGATCCAAACAGGGAGTGGGGAGAGCAACCGGAGCACCTGAGCATTCACGGAGCAGCAGAACTCGGATGTTTCACTCTTGGGCAGTTGGTGGGAACTTAAGATTTCTGCAAGAATTAAAAAGAATGGAAAAAAAAAAAAAAAAAAAAAAAAAGGTCATGTTCATTTCCTTCTGTGGTTCTTTAATCTAAGCTCTCCCAGACTTGCATTCGAGCTGTTCACTCGCACGCAGTCCCCAGCCTGAGCCGGGCTATGGGTTTTTGTCTGGCCCATGACAGTGTTTCTGGCTTTCAACTGTTGGGGATCCTGCTGGAGCTCCTGCCGTGCAATTAGTGTGTGGGCTCCAGGAGACCATTGTGGCTTCCAGTCTCCTGGGAAAAGGGAGAAAATAAGCAGGATTAAGGAATCTGGGGAAATTATAGGCATTTTGGTTTCACGTGAGCTTCGCTGGAAGCATCAGCCACCAAGATCGCAGGCCACTGCGGGATGAAAGGGCCATGGGTGGAACTGGAGGACGTGGTTCCTCCTGATGGGCACCCAGATAGTGACTGTCACTGAGTCAGGGTCCCAGCTGAGCTCTTGCCCTTGCTGCTCTTGTATTTTTGTTCCTACAGCAAGAAGCGCAGTCAGAAAACAGCTACAAATTCCTGCAGAAATCACAGTTGTGAAACCACAGCTGATGGGAGCCACGGAAAGGAGGGAACATGCAAAAATGTTGTCCCTTGGGGCGTCTTGACTCGATGCTTTGCGCTATCCATGTCCCATTACGTGGGCACTCTGGACATTTGCAGGCTGTCAGTCACTCAACAGCATTTAATAGTCACAAACACCCTGGACTGGGGGCTCTAAAAGAAAATGTGGTTTCAGGAGGGCACTGGCATTCCCGTCTCCATTGCAAAGCAGAGGACCCAGGTCCTAACGTTACCCTCTCAAAGGAGGCTGGATATCCCGCTCATGTACCCAAAATGCTCCCCAATCCTATTTTTTTCCCAGATAACAACTCTTTATAGCCGGGTTTTGTATAGGAAGAAGTACTGTATTGGAGCAAGGGGGACCTGATGAAGCAAGCACCAAGGCTACAGGCTTTTCTGAGGTATGATAAGGAAAATAAAAAAGTGCACGTGGGTCCAACGTGCAAATCTTGCTCATGGAAATGATGCTTATCAGATGAGTCACCTGCATGAATGTCTCTTGTCATCTCTACCAGGTGCATTTATCTGGATACACATAAGTTTTTTTATGCATTCAGTCTTCCATTCAGGGTAGACATAAGCCCTGCGTGGCCAAACTGAAACATGAGTAAAAGTGGCTGATGTTTTCCCTGCTTTTAAACCATTCCTGTGAGCCGCGCACGGGTCTCATAGCCCTGCAAGGAGGGCGGCAGCCGCAGGGCTGGCGAGTGGCCGAGTGTGTCCCCGAGGACACGGCCCATGCAGGAGGCACCGGGACAGCCGGCTCCTCCGGGGAGAACAAGGGAGCGCAGGGCCGTTCCTCGCCCACATGAAAGTGCAGCCGCTCCCAGGTGGGCAGCGCGACTCCGCTGTGGCTCCCTGCAATCCCGGCGGTTTTGATTTCCCGCGGAGAACAATCCTATCGGGGAGATGGCACGCAGAGATAGGGAGTCTCCGGGTAGGGTTGCCCCGGCGCGGCCGGGCACGGCTCCGCTCGCCGCCTCTGTTTGCTTTCCCCACCGCAGGTTTCGGCTGCTCCCAGCTCAGTATCAAGGCGGCTGGGATGTCCCCACGGGTCCCCGGATTTTCCCCCGCACGGCGCTCGGCTCCCATGTTCCATTCAGGCCCGGATGCGGGAGGCGGGGCGGGATGGTGGCTCCCCTGGGAATGCTGCCCATTCCCGGCCAGCAGCCGCGTGGGCACCTGGTCTCCGGTTGCGTGGGCAGCAGGTGGGGTTTCCGCGGGGGCAGCTCGCACGGCCCTGCCACCAAGCAGGGGACAGAGGAGCCCCTGAGCCAAGGGAGTGAGGTGCTGAATCCCCGATTCCATAGAGCACAAATCATTTCCCTGCTTCCTTATGTCCCACTTCATTTTTTAGCAGCTTTCTGCTACCTGGAATCGTTTTGTCTCTTTTTTTCCTGGTTTAAAAAAATAAGAAATCTCTCCTGTGTTACTGACTTTGGGGTCCTACGACATCATCTCTCTTGCTCCTCTTGGCTGGATGGCCAAACCTCACAGGTGGTTAAGCCGGAGGGTGTCCAGGGATGCTGCCCTCTGAACCTCGCCCAAGGCAGCCCATGATGAGAGGCCACGGAAGCAGCTCCTGCATGAGGAGGTGATGGATACGGGCACCACGGCCCAGACGGGTGCTCCTTGGCACCCTGATGCAGTGATTGTGACTGCCCATGTGGCTCGGGATCCTGGCACCCGGACACCATGCAGAGCCCCTGCTTCTATGGTGGCATCCCCAAGCCCCTTGCCTGCACTCCTGGCTGCTCCAAGAAATGAGCCGGGCTCCCTAAGGCACTTTTGGGGGCACCAGCTCAAGCAGCGCTTGTGCCCACAGAGATTCCTAACAGCCTGTGCAGCACAGAGCGGACCCAGGCATCCCATGGCACCAGCCACCACGGTGCCGTGCCCACCAGAGGACCTACGTAGGGCTGGAAGCACCACGCACAGGAACAGCAGTTGCCTTGGCCAAACATCCAGGCAGACGCTACCAACATGTGATTCCTGGTGCCTGCTCTTGGGATCTGCTCCTTGAGAAGAGCGGCACGGCTGAGCTGGGAGGGCAGGAGCCCTGGCTATTCCAAAGGAAGCTGCAGGTGGCTGGGCCCTTGGGAAAACTCCGCAGTTTCTGCGTGCTGGAGCCCATGCCCAGCCCTTGGGGACTCTCAGGAAGGACAGAGCAACACCCAAGCCTGCGCTCCCTCTGCTCCTTCACCGTCTCCAGGAGATTAAGCCAGAGAAGGTCTCAATTCCCTAAACAAGCCTCCAATTTGCTCCAGCGTGACGCAGCCCTTGGGTTGGAAGAAGCAGACGCCAAAGCCTTGCCCAACCGCGGGCCTCATTCTGCACCAAAACCAACACCGGGTCTGTGCGGGCCCTGGACCGCGTGGGACATGGGACAGTTGTCACCACATCCGTGCCCTGGAGAGGTCCACAAGGACCCAGGAGCGGCAGCAGCTCCTTCCCATGACACCAGAGCCTGGGACCGGCACCCACTGCCACCGCATCGGCCCGTCGGAGGGAAGACCGTCTCCCTCTGGAGCGCAGGAGAAGCGTCCTGATGACTTGCAGATGTGATTTCGCCCTCAATTGTTCCTAATTTGCTTGGGTTTTGGGTGTTCTTTTCTTTTTTTCCCCCAATTCCAGAAAAGAGACAATTTCTTCAGGGAGTGTTAGCCACAGGCCTCATTCAGCATTGTCTTTTATTCAATTGGTTCTGGGTCGTATTATTAAGAATATTATCTTACATAATGATAAGCCGTGGTCGCTTACTATGGGGACCGTAACGGCAGGCAGAGCAGCACCGGCTTTGCCAGCTCCCCGGCCTTCAGCAGGTCTTTTATCAATCTGGGTTTCATTTCCCCCTCCTGGAAAACAGGGCTGATATGCACTCCAATTCCATCTAAAAAAAAAGCCTTAAGGTGGGTTTTTATCCTGTTTTTTTTCCACCTTGGGAACCAGTCGTGAGGATTTTCCATGCCTTTCCGCAGAGCAGATCCCTCGGACATGGAGCGGGTAAAGCAACACGCACAGCCCGTGCTCCACAGGAGCCGTCGGCGTGTGGAAAGCGAACCCAGAAATGCCAAGGAATCTCCCTGCTCGCCGAGACACTTTCAGGAAGCTCTGGACATGCCAAAACAGGAAGTCGTAATTGAACTAACTCTGCCTCTTTAACCTTATTATTAGGATTGGGATTATGCGCTTTGGAGGAACCTCAGCCTCAATTTGAGTTTTGGGGAGGTGGGAGCAGGCGCTGGAGTCCACGGGCGGGCAGGAAGGTGCCTGCGCTGGGGACGAGGCGGTGACCAACCCGGCGAAGGGCAGCCGAGGCCGGAGCTTCGGAGCAGCCGGACCGAGGAGCATCCGGCTGCTGCCGGGGGAAAGGCCAACAAACCGCTGGGCTCCGGGGTGCTCGGATGCTTCCTCCCGCTGCAGACTAAGCCACATTCTCCTCCAGCGAAGGTCAGCGTCTATATTTAAAACCCTGTCTACATCCAGCTGGGAAAGGTGGCGGCGGCTCAGGCTGCTTGGGATATTTGACGCTGAACCAAAGCGCCCTTAGGTGCAGCCGCAGCTCTCCTTGCAAAGCACCTCGCGCTGCAGAAAACCCTGAGGGTTTCAACCCCAAGGCTGCAGAGTAAGAGCTAAACGGATAAAAAATGATGTTTGCAGTGTCCTCAGGCTGGAAAACGGTGCAAGTCGCTGGTGGCTGCCTAGTGCCAGGGAGCCCAAAGAGACCGCAGAGGAGCAAGGAAGGGAGCCCGGACACCTGGGCCCAGCCCTGGCTCTGCCGCACGCTCCATGGAGCCCCACAGACAACATTTTCGGAGGAATGGGAACATTTTGCAGGAATGGGAAGGCCAGGATGGGCCTCGGCAGAGTGGGCTCGCGCTGCCCCAGCACGAGGCTCCATAAACATGACCCAGGAAATGAAATGAGCAGGGAGAAGGGGAGGGGGGCTGTTTTCCCGTTCGGCATTTGTTTTTATTCCCGGGATTTCCTGCCAGGGATCTAAGCGTGACCCTGCTGCGGGCTGCCCCCAACTCCTCTTGCAGGAACACAGGGAGAAACACGCTGCCAGTTTGACTCCGGGGGAGGAAGAGGCGCTCACGGTAGAGGTGACCTTCCTAAATCCCTGCTTTGGACAGACATTTCCAATAAGTGCTGAAGAAAAGGCCGCCAGCTCCAGCTTTCTCAGCCTGCTCTCCATTTTCCTTCCATCCTCTCCAGGCTGAATTTAATCCGAGAAGGTTCCTTTGAGCTTTTGTGCGTTGCTGGGGGAGATGTGGGCGCACGAGGGATCGCGTTACAACTTTCATTTCCTGAAATGTTTGAGGGAACATCCAGGGTTTTATCCACACATCAGGCAACGTTGAGGGCTCGGGTTTCAGGTCTTGTCACTCAGCTGTCACCAAACAAATGAGCCTCTCAGAGCCGGAGACGGAGAGAGCTACCTGCTATTCATGACCCCGAAAGCAGGTGATCGCTCATGGGAAAAGCAGGTAGAATTAATCATTCTGCTGCTCTCCATTTCCTCTCCTTTTTGGCTGACCTGAACACAGTGTGAAATCTGTCCTGGGGGGTGAGTGGGGGGGAGAGGCGGCATTAACTCCTTCCTGCTGATGGGAATACGGAGAAGAGCAAGGTGAGAAACAGCCCCTGATCCCTCCCAGGGCTCATTTTGCTGCGAGCTCCTACCTGCATCCAGCACCTCCTGCTTGGCCCCATCCCGCTTCCAAGCGCAGTTTATTCCCAAGGGTTTTCCAGCATCCTTCACCCTCCCCGTTCGCCCCGGTGATGCAGCCGCATCCCTGTCCCCGCTGGGGAAATGCTGGGTCCGGGGGCGAACAGGGCTCTCCGGACCCGCATCCATCGGGCCCCGCAGCAGCTCGGGGAGGATTTGGGCGAGCAGGATCCGCCCCTCCTTTGCCCCCCCGCTCGCCGCCCTCCTGGAAGTCGCAGGAAGCGGCTTGGCCGCTGTTTGTTTTGAAAACAGCCGCTGGGGAGCTGGTGCGGGCTCTGATTTTCCGCCCCCACCCCGGGGCAACATCGCCTATTTCTGTGCAGCGAGAGCGCGGCGTGCGAAAATAGAAATAACAATAATAATAAAAAGCAGGAGTTGGGTTTTATCCCTGGAGTTTATCTACGATCCACGGTACCCGCCGCGGCTCTCCCGGAAAAAAAAGCCGCGGTTTTCCTGGAGGTTTGGGACGGGAAAGGGCCGCTCGGAGCCGCGGGGTGGTCGAGGGGGTCCCGTGGGGAGCGGGCAGAGCCCCCCGGGACGGGACGGGCGGTACCGGGGGCGGCCGCAGATGCGCGGGACTTGCGCGCCCGGCGATGGAGATGGGATGCGGGAGGGAGGTCTCCCCATCGCCGTCCTGGCCCCAACCCCGGGCTCGGCGCGCACCAGGCGCGGGGGAGGCTCTGCTGGGTGCCCCGGCCGAGGGAGCAGGGTGAACAGGGCGAGAGACAACCCGAGCCCCGCGCCCCGGG
>JAWLRI010000086.1:4707803-4726489 GCA_034781795.1 Crypturellus tataupa
TTTTTTCCTGTAGGACACTGCAATATTTTTTCTTCTGCAGAAAAAATGCCAAAAAAAAAAAAAAAGGAGGTAGGGGGGAAATTGCAGCTTGTTGTGTGGGGGGTACCACAGTGTCTGTCTTGCTCAGCAGGTGTGCAGGGCCCGCTGCGAGCGGAGCGAGGCCTCCCCGCCGCTTCCCTTGCCGGGCACCTTTCCAGCCGCTCTGCCCTTCCTGCCGCGCGCCCGGCTCCAGCTGGCTGATGCAAAGCGCCCGATCCCTTTCCCGAGCAAGACGCTGCCCCTGGGCTCCGGCGGCCACGAGCAGGAGGCGGCGTTTCCATAAGCGCCCGGCTTTGCGTCGGGGCGCAGGGTGAACGTGTCCTTGGCTCATCGGCCTGCACCGACGGTGTCGGGCAGGGGCCCTGCGGTGGCTTCCCGCGCGCGGGCGGCACAGGGACCTTTCCCCTGTCATTAGCGGTGCCCTCGGTGGCTTGGTGGCGCTGGGGTCACGGCACATATGGCACAAAGGCTGCTCCGTGCCGACACCACCGTTTGGGAGACCCTGGTGAGGGAAAAGGTCCCTCCACGTAGGACCAGGCCTGGGTCCCCTCATCCAGCACCGTGGCCTCTGTCTTGCTCCGCTCCCCTTTGAGGGATACCCAGCCCATTTCCTGATGGATTCACTGGAAAACTCTTAATTTGAGGGGATAGTCTCATTTTTCTTTAAAGAATGATTCTGCTAATGACTCTACTACTACCATTTTATATATATATATATATATATATTATCTTCCCATCATAAACCCGTCTGTTCCAACCCTTTGTTTTCTCAGACAACATACAGCGCCGCTTTCCAGGAGAAAATGGGTTGTATCTGTTTATCAGCGGATCGACCCAGACGGATAAGTTTACGCCTCTCCCTGACCTGGGGATATAATTTCATAGAGCTTCAAAAGTGTCGCACTCCCATGGTTATTAAAGCTGCCCGTGCCTGAGCCATGCGGGGCTCTTTCGGGTTTCGTGCCGCTGGATCTTAGGAAAGCACATCTGTACCGTCGTGTTTCTTTCATCTGAGGAGATGAAAAAAAGAAAGCAAAAACAATATAGTTTGTGTTTGGAAATGCGCGATGGGTCGGGTTAAATTAATCCCGGGTGCAATTCGCTGCGTTGATTTTCAGTACAATCCTGTCCGGGCTTCATCCAAAATAATTCAGAGATGGCAGGGAAAAACTTCCCCTTTTTCCCTATCCGTCAGCTGGCGGGGTACGTTCTTGCTCCATAACCCTTCCGCAGAGCCTCATTTTGCAAATTTTCTTTTTTAAACACACAGGGCCCGATCCTCCAACCCTCAAAGCAGCTGAAATGGAAGTTTCTGGCATGCAGCTGTTATGGAGGCATCTTCAAAAGGACATTTGCTTCCAGGCAGGTCATCGCTAAAAACCCTCCCAATGGAATAGCTGCTTATGTGGAGGATCCCGGCGAGAATCGGAGCCAACACACGGGATGGGATGGACTGGGAAATGCACCTTCCTCCCTGGTGCTTTGCCCAGGTACCACGAGGCGTGCAAATGGCCATGTCGAAGGGATCTGATTCCAATTTCTTACTAACAGCGGGGCTATCTGTGCCCAGAGCAGAGGTAGGATACACGTTATTTTTTAGAACCGGCGCTTTTGCAATGCGTGTCCGGTTTCTGTGACAAACACCATTTTCAAAACACGGGGCTGACCACTAGAGCACAAATCCCCCAGTTTAAGCGCAGCTCCCTGTACGCGGAGCGGGATTTAGCCATCATTTTGTGCTCCCGCCTCGCGGCTGCAGCCCAAAGGGAGCAACATATGTATAATGGGAGCCGAGAGGCAGGAGGGGCAGCAGTTCCCCACCAATGAGCGGCGCATTAAATAATTAATTCCCAGTTGCCTTCCTACACGAGCGCCTGCAGCTAAAAAAGCCGGTTGCCTTTGTAAGGCCCCGGGCCATGAAACATTTGGCGCATTGTGAGCGCGGAGCCGAGGTAATGGATACCGCGGGCACCCTGGAAAAGGGCTGCTCTCCATTGTGTCGCCGCATATTCCAGATGCGGAGGCTCATTCTTCATCCAGCCCTGCAGGTCACTTGAGTTTGACAGGACGGCAGCACTTCCCGCGCGGCTCCCGCGGAAGCCGAAAAGTAAATCCCCTCCATCCGAGCAGCGAAACGTCAGCGCCCGCCTCTAAAGCGCACAAAAAGCAGCGTGTTGGCTGCTGTCTCCCTCTCCTTTTTTTATCAGCAGCCCAAATCGGATCAGTTAATAAGGAAAGGAATGAATTTCCCCCTCTCCTTTCCTGCTTGGCCCCCTCAGCCCATCCGCCGGCCCCCCAAGCTCAGCCTCTAATCTCGGGTCAAGTTGGGATCTCTCGGGCTCGTCCATCACTCACAATAAAGATCTCGCCATGAGAAATGAGTTAAGGAGCCTTTTGATGTGCGCGTTATCAGGGGCTGCTCAGCTCACCTTCGGAGATAACGCACGTGTGCGTGCGTGCGCGCCTGTGGATAGAGCCGGGGAAGAGAAGGAAGCGCTGGGATAGATCGCCCGGGGAGCTGGGAGACTCGCTTTTAGAAACAGGTCTAGACAAACATCTGTCAGAAAACACCGGCATGTATTTGATCCTGTCTCGGAGCTGGAGAAAACACTGAGAGGTATTGTCAAGCTCTTTCCAGACCTGCTTGTACACATATACATGCCAGAATGCTCTTTTATACGTGTATATGGATATACACTTTTCTATAAATATATAAAATAGAAAAATATATATATAAGGCCAGGACACTCTTTTCAACCTGGGTTTCAAACCTGCTTTATGGCCTTCGGGACGTTCAGGAGGGGACAGTCCCGTCTGCCCCCTGCCCCTCGTAGGGGATCATCCCCCTGAGCAAAGGCAGGAGCAGCAGCCGCACTCGTGCCCTGCCACAAGAGCCAAAATCACCAGCTAGCTCAGAAGATATCATTATACTGCATGTAAAACATATTATAATAGTATATAATATATATGCTATATTATTATCTATCATATATCACATATCTTGCATAGTATAGTGTTCTGACAGGCTGACAGGGTATTTGCCTCTTCCCAGCAGGAAGACCAGTGAGATCCATTCCAGTCTCTGAACATTTAAGGCTCTGTTTTTATCAGCTCTGTCTCGATCAGGCCCAGCAGGGATGGCAAATCCCAAGTTTCCATCATGGCCAGGGCCAGGCGTGACCCCAGCCAGGTGTGAGGATCTTGCAGGAGAGGAGGGAAAACCAACCCGGTCCAAACGGATTTGCTGGAACGTGAATGGGAGCGCGGCTGCGGAAGGGCTATTAATAGGATTTACACAGATTAGTTTACTAATCTGTGTATTCCAGATTGGATTTCATATTATGGAAAAGCAAATGAAGCCACATACCATGCAAACTTTCCAGGCAGCACTGGGTGAGCCAGGCCCCGTCTGCTGCTGGACGGGGCTGCTAAGAAAAGTTGCTCTGGCTCCAGCACACGGATCAGCAAGACCTGCCGTGAACCTTGGAGATGCAGCATCCCATGGGCAAACACGGGCGGCCGGCAAGGACAGAGCAGATTTTTCAGCCTGATTCGTCAGTGGGTCTTAAAACACGTGGCTGCACCGCAAGGCAATGTCCAAACTTGGCTCCATCGCTGTTGGTACCGAGCTATTCCCCAGCAGGATCTGCCCTCCTCTTTATATGGAGCCACTGTGTCCAGGTGAGTCCCAGCCCTGCTTATCCCGAAGAGAGAGGGAAGTGCTGCCAATTCCCTTATACAGGGGAGGAGACTGAAACTGGGATGTTTAGCAACTGGAGCTGTGGCTCCCGGTGGTTAATATCAGCTAATATTGGCGATATTGTTCACAAATACTCACAGTCTCAGAAAATTAGGGATAATTCATCTCTGCCTCCTTGCTCATTCATGCTTTGCAAAAATACACAAATGTTTTGGAATATTTCAATCCCTGTTATAGGCAGTCAGATGAAAAAACATCATTTTCCTTTTGGACAAGTTCAAATTACTGTTTTAGCTGAAACTTGCAGCCTCGAGGAGCTGAGCAGCAACGTGACTGTTCCCACCGACGGTGGGGTGAGTTTCGCCTGCACCGTGGCCACTAACGCGCCCCGTTGCCATTTGGCGCTCGCAAGCGGGAGCCATTTGCTCCCATTAACCCAGCTAAAGGCCAGTCGCTCTCTGCATTTTATTTTTTTCTCTCCTTTCTTCCCTATGCCCCGTTGTCTCCAGTCTTTCACTGGGATCACAGTCACAGCCGAGCATCGTCCCGTGGTGACGGCCGTGCAAAGCCCAGCCCTGCGGTCCCGGGACCAAAAAGCGAGTACCGAAAGCGGGGTTTGCATTTAGGTGCGTGGCTCAATCAGGGCCTCAGATAACCCAGCGCGAGGCCACTTGTGTCACCAGCCTCGGCAGGAGCTGCCAGGCACTGGGTGCTTTGGAAATTCAGGCTGATTTATAGAGGGATCTAAATGAGGACTGACTTTAACCCTGGAAGACAGAGCTGGTCTTAGAAGAGCTGCTGTCATTTGCTTGATACTTTGTGCAGGGTTTTTTTTGTGTGCGTGTGATTTGGCTTTAAGCAACTGAGACGTTTACTTGCTTTGAGTTGTAGAGGGTTTCTTGAGAAACTAGCCGGTGCATTAAATAGTTATGTCATAATGGTCTAGAGAATTAGCACAAATCTTAGTTAATTTTTATGGAAACTAGGGTGTTCAAAGACAACTTTGGCAGGGATTCACCTGAATCTGAAGACCTTATTTAGCTACATCTTTAGTTTTTCATTTTCTTTCTAAAGAGGTTCCTTTGTAATAACTACTTTTATTCTCTTGAAGTGTCTTGTTGCACACATCTGTATCAAGTCCTACAGGTTCAGAAAGCATGAGACTGGCCCCCAGAACAAGACATCAGTGTCAAAGTAAACTGTTGATATATTTCTGTAATATTCCAATATTTACATGAGTTCTGGGTTAGAGATCTTCAGCTCCTCTATTTTATTTTTTTTATTTCATTTTGTTTTATTTTATTTTATTTTATTTTATTTTATTTTATTTTATTTTATTTTATTTTATTTTATTTTATTTTATTTTATTTTTTAATGGGATCTTAAACATTCAAATCTAGGAGGAAGCTGTGGTCACAAAACTTCCTCTACTTCTTCCTCTCTCTAACCAAATATTAAGTATTGCAAAACCCGTAGACTGCGATGTCGAGGAATCAGAACTTTGTTTCAGTTTCAGATCGAGACGTGAGCCCGAGGAGATTTCAGTTCTGCACAACTTGGAACGTATCATTTCTGCACAACTCGCTGGGATTCAGTTTCTGCTGGGTATGAAGTGGGGGTTTCTGTAATTAAGCCACATCAGTTGAGTCACCCTTGAGGATGAGATGCCCTTTGGGTAGGGAAGAGCCCTTAGGTATGATACAGCCTGGCTTTAGTTGGCCTTTCCGTGCTATTTCAGGTTCGGTGTGCATATGGAATACAGGGATGACCCCAAGGTGGGAAAGGCTGGAAGAGAGGCCTGAAATCCAGCAGAAGCCTGGAGAAAACATGGAGAACAGGAGTAGGGAGGAGGCAGGGTTGAAAGAGTCAGACTTGTTTAAGAGTGGGTGCAAAAAACACTTGTTGGGACCGGCTTGGATACGAATTTCCCACTGCCTCCCAATTCTGCGAGTCCGTGTTAATGACAGCTGCCAATTTCACAGGGAAATTTAATTTACTATTGCTTGTAAAAGTGTCCTAGGAGCCAAGGAGAGGTAGGAAATGCACGGGAGCAGGCTCATGGTCCTGTCTTTGTCCACGGCAGGGTTAGTCCTCCAGGCTATGGGCAAACGAGGAGCCCTTGTCCGTCTGAGCGACGTTGATGCGCACAAGTAGCTGCAGTAAGGGGATCCGCAAGGATGAAATTGCCACTAGCACCAGGCAGGGATTCACTCTGCACCCTGGAGCTTGAGCCGGGCTGAGTCTCTGCCCTGGGCACCTGCAGCACAGGGCACCTTGAGGAGGAGCAGCTTCCTCCCCTGCACCTCCCTCTCCAGCCTCCAAAACATGTTTTTTTGGCCCTGGAGACTCCCGAGCTGATGTGTATCTGCACAGCGACACTGGGATTTGCCACGGGCACGCTGCACCTGTATCAATCCATCAGGAAGGGGCTCAGGTTGGAATGGGAAATGCTGCTTTCCCCTCTGTGCTTGTAACATGCACCCCTGCACGGGACACTCATTGCACTGCCGGTGGCATCACAACCAGACAGCAACACCCGGAGCACCCTACCCGGACACCTTTGGGCTGTTGGCTGTCGCTCGTCCCTCGGTTGTTACTAAAATCAGAAAGCAAGCGCCGGGTTGCAGTGCTACACAGAGCTCAGGGTGCCGGATGAGCTCCCTCTGTCCCTGCTTGGGGGCAGAGAGTCCCGCTGGGATCAGCCGACACATCCAGCCCCAGCCCGGGCCGTAAATAGAGAAGCAGCTGGGGGAACGAAGCAAACTTGTCTTCGGGGCGAGCGACCCGAGCTCCCGCTGCTCCCCAGGGCCGGATCTGGCTCCGCAGGAGGCAGCGGGAGCCGGTGGGCGAAGCAACAGGGGGAGGCAGAGACCTGGCTTTGCAGCCCGGCTCGGGCGGCCGCTCGCACGGCCACCCAGGGCCACCATTTCCAAGCCCTCGCTCGCGTCCCCGCCAGCTCGCGCTTCTTTTATTCCTGTACTTGCATATTCCAACCTGGGTCTTTCCCCCTGGGGAAGTAGCAGGGTGAGGAATGAGGGGATTAGAGGGGAAAGGACTGCACCGGGGTTGCTGCGGAGCTGCCGGCCGCGCTCCAGCTCGGCTCGATGTCCCTGGCCCACGCGCAGCTCGCGAGCATTGTATCTTTCCCCCTCTGCTTTCGCGGGCTCGTGCCAGCTTCGGCGGCGTATAAACTAGGTGCTATTTTTATTGAATCTGGCTTTAATGTAGCGGATTTTTTCACACGTGTGTTGGTATTTATTGTTGCTCTCGTTCTTGAACTTTCTGGCACCGCGGAGTGCGGAGTCGCTTACGCGCACGTTGTTTGGCAGATGAACTCCCATTTCTGGGAATCAGTTTTATTTCTAAAGTGTATTTTTAGGATAAAAGTGCGACCCATGCCCATAACTGCGATATACTGGTCTAAGGCCGCAATCCAAAGGTTTTCGGCAGCCAGCGATCCCTGTGGCCGAGTAAGCAGACAGCTTCCCCAGCCACCAGCGTTTAAATTAAGATCTCAACTTGACCCCGTGCTCTTGGAGGAGGAAAATCCCCCTCCGATCTGGCAAAGGGGAAAACCTGGCTGAAAAACACGGGATAAAAAGTGTCGGCTTCCAGCACAGCCTCCCTTCAGAGCTGGGCTCCCGTGTGGCGCAGGTCTCCGAGCCACCGGCTCCCGTGTTATCCCATCCCACCACCCGGTGCTGCCTCCAGCATTCCCGGGCACACGGAGCGAGCTGCCCGCGCGCTCCCCCCGCGGCGCCGGCCGCTCGGCTCCACGTGCGCGCAAGCTGCCGGCGGCGAGGAAGGCGCCTGTGTGTGGTTTCCTCGCCCGGGGTGACCTGGAACGCATCTGCAGAGCCCTCGGAGGCAGCAGGAATGTGCTCCGCTAGGACATGATTCATCCTGCTCGCCGCATGGGTGGCTGCTCCGCGAGAATGTGGACATTTGCATACGCGGAGACTTTCCGCCCGGCCGTCGCACGGGGGCCGCGCGGCACAGAGAGCCCCTCCTGGTGCAGGGAGCACCCCGGAGCCGGAGGCCACCGAGCCACATTGCAAGACGGAAGCTTTTCCAGGGGCTGCGCTAAAATCCAGGCAAGAAGCTGCCCACAGGCAGCGTGTCTGGAGGCACCTAGGTGGGAAGGACGGTTCTAGTATCCGCTCCAAAGGAGGAACAGAGCTGCATGCTCCAACCACTGGAAAACTCTTCCAGCCCTCCCACTTAGGCCAAGTTATGGCACAGCACAGGTACGTGGGAGCAGCACGACGAGCGAGTCGGACACTCTGCTCCTGGGAAGGAACTGGAGCTGGGCAACGATTCCGTAGTCTCTTCCTACCTTCAGGGAGCTGCATTTGCAGTGGCAGCTGCAGAGCACAGGATGGATCAATCCCAGGCTGGAGAGATGCTCCGGAGGCGTCTCACAGCCTGCACTGGGATCCGCACCTCGAGCAACGTTTGCACCAGCATTGGGATAAATGGAAAAGACAGAAAGACAGGGAGTGATAACGAAAGGAAATCTGGGAGATTAATAATGTAACAGGCATATACAAATAAATCTGACTACTCAATAAAACCTCACACAAACCCTCATCTTGCTTCCTGTGTCCTACACACAACTCACGGGGCAAAAGGGTGTCTTCCCACTGTCATGTGCTGTGTATTTATTGACCATCTCGATTGCACATACAGGATAAACATGAAAAATAACTTTACCACGTACATATGAGTATTGTTGAACTTACTGCCACTCTTTCTGGTACCAAAATCGTAACTAGCAACCAGGCACTGCTTACTCGGGGAGAACAGATGTAAAATAATACTGCAATGTGTTCAAACCCTCGAGGCTGTAATCGAGGGAACATAAACTCCAGGGTGTTCTCAAAAGTCTGCCAAAACAAGGCCTGAGACCAAGGGCAACTCTTAAAAGAAAACTGTAAACAAAAATTTAGCAAAGAGAGATTTATGTTCTCCCCCCAAAAGTAGAAAGTATCTTGGTTTCTAAGGTGCTGTAAGTAAATAAAGGATAAGTCCCTAAACAGTAGCTGGAAACACACTCAATATTATCTAGTTAACTATGGTATAAATTTGATCGGAGTCACAGATTTAATAGTCAGGTTCAATAAAAAAGAACAGATTTATTTTTTTTAATTTAGTATTTTAAACACCAAGTTAGGTACGACAGGAAACCCCTTCAAGTCAACAGAAGGGCTCATTCCAGCTTAGGTAGATTTTAGAGTAATCTCTGGTGCATACAGGTGTTCACAGTTGCCATCAATTTTGCAATGGGTCCTTAAAAGGAGAATTTCTATTCTGGATCGCTTTTCCAACATGCAATTTAAAGCATTCACAAAAACCACGAAAATAGAACTATGTGCACAAGATGTGTATAAATATAAAGTTTATTCAGTATAGTGTTTAGAAAAATAAGTTCACATCATCTCAGAATACAAATAAAACACTTAATTGTCCAGGCACAAACCCCTATTACAGTACAACAAACATACAGACTTTAGATCTCTTTGGTTGGGTAATTAAGCACAGATATGTTTGATGACACTCTGGGAAGGCATCACCTAACAGTGCAGTAAAGACCTCTGATTATTCCCTCCTCTAATGCATACATTCTGTTTAGATTTCATATTTGTTGTAAGGCACAATAAACCCTTATCACAGAAATAACTGGTTAGTTCTGGACAAACAGTACATGCAGCAAAAGAACAAACATCCTCTGAATGTGAATCCTGGAAGTCCGAAGATTCACCCCCTCCTTGAGTTCAGAAATGTAAGAAGCTACTTTTGAATTATATGAAACGTACAAGTAAGGTAAAAAATATCCTTCAAGACAGTAACTGCTAGGAGGTACAGGAAGACTTTGGGTCTTCTTGCTTGTAAAACGTCATTACTTTGTACCCAGAGTTTAAAAATATATCATTATTTCTATGATTTGAGATGCTTCCTGACCATGATCGCTACATGATTCAAGCCCTGGGTGTTCTGCACACTTATTTGGTAAGGAAATTAGGGGGGGGTGAATGCTGTCAGTTGCTCGTCTGTCCTTGGTAAGGAAGGTGCACAGGCACTGGAAACCTACGTACAGGAAAGTCCCCACACACGCAGGGCCAAATTCTGCCCTGCGTGATTTAGCTGAAGTCTCTCACTGAGCGGATTTGACAGTCTGAAGTCAGAACCTCACCCAATTCCCATTAATCCCGGCCTGAAAACAACACTAAAGCTGGTTCCAGCCTTCCTTCTGGGGGAAGCAGCTTTCTGAGCCTGTCTTCCTGGATTCCCAGGCAGGGCAAAGCCATGAATGAAAAGAGGTATGTGCTTTATAGATTATTATTCAGTTATAACAGAGTATCCGCCGTGTGAATTGGTTCACACTGCCATGGTACCCTGGACCACGTCTGGCCCTGGTTCAACTCTGGTGAAATGAACGGACCATATTCTCAGCTGGTGTGAAACGACATTAAAGTCAATAAAATTGTAGTTGTTTATCCCAGCTGAGGACCTGGCCAATCGACCTCCATGATTTATGCGGCTGAAATGTCCTTTTAGGTAAGACCACAGGAATAGTGTTACAAATAGTCCACACAGAGTGTTTAGTTGAGTATTTCTCTGGTTCTCAGCAGAACTCTGGATGAAGTAAAGGCAGCTTTAATTAAACTATTAAAGAACAAAGATTTCTGAAAAAAATGCTCTTTCTTGGAAGGAATCTGCTTAAACGTCAAGCATATTTTTCAACACTGAATCTGTGACCAAAAAAAGTAGTAGAATTTGGCAATATTTCCTGTAAGATTTCCAGTGGACTTACAAACATATGTGAAGTTGAAATGATCATCAATTCACATCCTTAACAGAAGGGGAGGGAAAAGAAGGAGTTTTGCTTCTTTTTTAATGATGGATAGATGTATCTTCCATTTAAACACTAAAACATGATAATAAGGACTGTCTGTGGGACTCGGACACTCACTGCCACTTGTACGTGTGGGAGATGAGCATCCCTATCCCATAAAGATCATCTAAAATCCTCAGTTGGGAACGAGGGGAGCGATGCCTTATTTACAGCAGCTGAAGATCCAGCCCCGGATGCTTTGCGGGGCTCTGTGTACTGTGTAATTAGAGCAGTTTGCCTGCTTGCTTCAGGGCCACATAATAAAAACTGACCCTTATTTTACAGTAGGAGTAAAACTACTATTTAAATATCTACTTTAAAAAACACTGTACCGTGCAATGACTCTTTATATTGTGCATATGTACCTGCAGAAAACTTGAGGTTATAACTACGTTATCTGGAGGGAATGACACTTACTTTCAATGGCAGAAAGAAAAGAGTAAAACCTATTAATAAGTTACTTGATATCTGGAAGACTAGAATAGATTAATCTTGCTTTGTCCCAAACCACTGCTTTTATGTACATCCTCCACACCTGCTCAAGAGCAAGAATCTCCTATTGGAAGTACCAGGTGCTCCCAGACACACAACACCTTAACAGCACACACGGTTGTCAGACCAACTGTGCCCCAAAGCCACGGAGTTCAGAGCCTCAATAACAGAACGAGGGCAAGGGAGAAAAGCAAAAGAAAAAGCAACACGTACTGACATAACACCACAGTCATTCAGTTATGAGATCTGATTGCTTTGACAACCGAGTGCTCTGAAATATTTCTAGCTCCCCTCTAAAAATAGTCTGAGCTTTACAGACCAAACGTTAAGCTGCAATGACTCCTCCAGACTCCTGCACAGCTCCAGCTCCACGCACATACTCTGTTAATATGACAAAGATACAGGGTGCTTCTAACCTCCCAAATAGTTGAACAAATTCATGCAAAGCAGATGCAGTCACTGCTACCAACATCTTGGTTTTGTGGGTGCTAAGCCAACTGCCCACCCTGGAGAAAAGTAAAGCCCAAACAACCAGACACAACCAACAAGAGAAACAACCAGAGCAGAGAGGGGGCCTCTAGGTTCCCCAGCTCCTACGTCACGCTGGCTGGTGGGGCCATTGTGCAAGGGAACACAAGCTCCAGGTCCTGCCTGCAATGATCTCCATTTTAAAACCATTTTAAAACACTTGCCTTAAACACCCTTTTTGCCAGTGCGCACATGTGGGTTGCCCATCGCTCAGGGCTGATTCCACATAGACAGCACCAGCAATAGCTTCCAGCTCAATGTGCAACCCTCACCCCCTGCCCTGCTCTCTCCCTGCAGCTGGGCTTGCAGCACGACCTGCAGGACTCGCTAGTAGAGCCCAGCCTCGAGCTGGCACCCAATACCTTGCCAACAAGCTGTGTCCAATATAGTGCAAAACAACAGTGAGGATGTCCAGGCTGCACGGAAGAAACCTTTACTTCTTAAAGGCTTTTCACAGAACCGGTTGATAACCAAGACAGAAGCAGACTGAGACGTACTACCTCTACTCTCTTCCCTCTCCAATTATTTTGTCCTTTATGAGTGTTTTTTTATCCCAGGCCTGATTTAGAGCCGATGGAAGTTTATGAAAACCTTTCTCATTGTCTTCCAAAGGCTTTGAACCCGGCCCTGTATGAGGATGAATACATGCTTTAGGTACTGTACATGTTCACATTAGAGTAAAAACAAAACAAAAAAAAAAAAAACCCAACAAAACAAAAACACAAAGATTAACAGCATCTCATTTTTATACATCTGCATTATTATTATTTTAAAGCTTAAGGATGTGCTTTTCCATGCTACAAAAATTTCTCCAGAAGAAAGGTAAAACCTGCTCCGCCTGCCTCGGGCTGGCCTGTTTGTGCTGTCCCTGCTGAGGAGCAGGGGACTGGAGGGAGAGGAAACTCTCCCCGCAGCGTCCAAAGAGCGGCTGCTCCTCAAACCTCCAGGGCAGCTGCATTCCCAGTGGCAGCCCCTGCACTGTTGTGCTGGGAGGATATCCAAAGGTCCCTTCCAGCCTTAATGATTCTATGATATATAAATCCAGGCTTAAGTGCACTGCTGGACTGGGGCCGGCCTGCGGGAGTGGTGGTCGAAGACCTCGCACATGAATCCGTGGAAACTCGGGACTCCGATGCCTGTCCAGCCTGTCTGCCCGAGGCTGGAGCCAAGACTGTCCCCTCGGCACTGCTGCTCTGCCTGCTCCTTCTGCAGGGCTTACCCGATGCTCAAGGGTCTCTCTTTGGCCCAAATGCCACCCACAAGAAACAAAACACCAACTCTTACTCGTGCTTTGCACCAAGGTCTACTTGCAAGAGCAGAGCATCTGGACCAAGCTCTGAGGACGGATATTTGCAAATCAGTGTTTTTATTCCTCCTGCCACTGTGCTTTAGTAACAAAGATAAGGCCACTAGGAAGAAAGGCACATGGAATTCCGTAAAAAATACACAAAAGGTTCAACTAATTTGCAAATTACTAACAAAACAAACAGAAAACCCCTGAACACAAAGACAGAGGGTAAAGACAGGGACCTTGTGGGTTTGCGACTTTGTGAGTTCATTTTCTAATTTCAGTGTGATTAACATTTACTTTTACAGTCTATTGCTTGAAAAACTACAAAAAAAGTAAAACCTTGTCAGAAATAACTATGTTTACTTCCTGCTCAAACAATAAAAATAAATTAAACAGCCAGAAAACGTTTTCCTTTTCAATGCATTGTGTCTAAAGTGAAAGGGAACATAAACCATAAATAAAATCCATTGTACTAATTTAAAAAAGTCTCCTTTATAAGAACTGAAACAATATTTACATTCATACTCGAGAGAAAGCTTCTGAGTTGCATAATTAGAGTTTCAAATGATGCTTTTTCTGCTGCACTAACAAAATGCTAGCTGTAGCATTTAAAACCTGCAAGTGTTTGATGCAATATTTTTGGTATGATTACAAGTCTGCTGCAAAAAAAACCCCAACAAACCAGTAACAGTATTGTTTGTGATTTTGTTTTGTTTCTTAACCTCAAACAATATAAAAGTAGCCTGTGAGGTATCGTCTAGAGTTCCTTAAAAACTTTTCAATGCCCATGGACTAGAAGTAAACAGCAAAAAAGACTGCATCGTTTCTACCTTTCCGGAGCGAGACTTCTGTTTCCTATCTATCATTAGGAGTGTATACTTACTGTTGAGAGCGTGTTGTGCTATGGAGAGGCTATTTAAATTATCAAGGGAATACCTGTTAGCCAAACCAGTACCGATTTGCTTGGTACTTCCCCTGGCATTTCCTCCTCTTTTAATCTGCTTAAAAGAGAATACTACATGCAAGCCAAGTGTGGCAACCTAATTCCGTTGCTGGAGATTCCTCTGTACGTTAGCTGAGACCATTTAAATGTCCTTGTTTTCTTAAAAAAAAAAAAAAAAAAAAAAAAGAAACAACCAAAACCAAAAAAATCATCACTTGGTGCTTGTTATGGTCTCAACAAGAGACTTAACTCTTAAAACAGAAAACAAGAAAAAAAATTACAAGTCTTGCATATCTTCATCCATTTGAACTGTCTGCAATTTGGCAAGTTCTTTTTTATCTGTTTCCAGTTCTTCGCAGACTGTGTCAACCATGTTACTCATAACATATTTAGATTTCGTATCCAGCATCATTAGGTTGCCTGTTGACTTGCTCTCAGAAGTAGGTAAGAAATTCTCCTTGACGTCAGGTACGGCTTGCAGAACTAACCTGTGCTCTCTGACAAAATCTGGGTGCACCTGGGCGGGTGGCTGGCTGACGCGGTCTCCAGCGGTAGAAACTATTTCGCCAAGTGCAGGCTGTGCTGTAGAAATGGACAGCAGATCCTGACTGGTGATGAGAGAACAGTTTTGAAGAGTTGCATAGTTAGTGTTGCTGATAGATATCACGGTGGAGGTACTGGTTACGGGCGAGGACATGGGCTGGCTCTCCGAGATACCAGTGTTCAGTTCTGCAGCATTTAAAAGAGTCGGTGGTGTGAGGGAAAAATTATGCGAGGGAGTTACATTCACTAGTGAGGAGGCCAGGGACTGGAGTCCTCCACCAGATACGTTTTCAGAAGACATGTTTACATTTAGTTGCGTGTTCTGACCGACTGGCATTAACTGGGAAAATACAAGGCTTCTTTCCAGTCCTTCTTGTTTAACAGATCCTACTGCCTGACCTGAATTGGGAACTGTATAAACCACTGCACTTGGCGTGAGAGGGCTGAAGAAAACCTTGCCTTGTTGCACTGTGGAGGAGTCGCTTGTAAAAGTTCCTCCGTCTGTTGTACTAGGATTTACTGAAACATTACCTGGAGAAGGGGAAGAAAAAAAGAAGAATGATACAGATTAGAGTTGGCAGGAGTTGCACAAGCATTTTTGTTAAGACACTTTGGTCTCATTTTATTTAGAGTAATATGCAAACAACGCAGACAGGTGTTATTTGTAACAGGTGAGAGAAAACTAGGTATGAGGAAATAGAAGCTTCTGTGGATAAAAGCTGCTTCTAGAAAGCAAAGGGAAAGGTTATGGTATACTATGTATCTTTCAGAGTCTCACTGAGGGGCAAACAGTCCCTAGCCATGTGATTAAAATGAGCGTGCTTTGGCCTTCACTAGTTGTTACTGCTCGATTTCTATCTAAGAATAGAAGCATGAAAAGCTATTAAAGATAGTTCAGTGACAGACTATGACCTGTGTGTGGGAAACTGCAGGCACATTACATGAAACGTGCTACAGCCAGGCAGAAAACTACCTGAGCAAACCTGCAGAGAAAGGCTCAAAACCAAAGGCTTCTACCAGCCTCACTACGTGGCCAGTCAAGCATGCGAATGCCTTTCGCCTTTCCTTATCATCTCCTTCCAAGAGTCTAACCCTAGCACATCCACTGCTCCATGCAGAGCCACATGGAAGCTGGCTAAGCTCCCAGGAAGCCTAAGAACTGCTCCTGTGATGGTGCAGCTAACCAGGGTGAGAAGAGGTGGGCAGGCAAGATCCCAAGTTGGTTTTACCAGACATGATGAATAAGGTGTCATTATAGTCATTCCTACACCTAGGAAACTCGCTTTCATGAGCAAGTCCCATTTTAAGCCTCTCTCCTTCTCAAGAGTGTTTTAAGAGGCTTAAACAGAGGATTTATTTAATTATAATAAAAGAAAAAGCTAAGAGTATTTAAAATGCATGTCACAGATGGGGAATGCTTATCAAGACAGTCACTCCCTCTTCATTTCCACTAGGCAATGGTGACTTTGGGGAAGATGTTAGCTGTATGTCTGAACTAGAGGAATAAAGGAAAGCAACTGAAAGTTGCAAAAAGCTATTATTTACTGTAGGTTCTTTAAAACAGCTTGCAATGCACTTCACTCAGAAAACACTGCCAGCAACCCTCAATATTTAAAAAAGCCCCCAAAAATATTAATAATAAAAAAAAATCAAAGCAACAGCTATTTTCTCTCCATACACACAGCAAATCAATCTCCAGTGGTAACTGATATTTTTAACAATAGGCAAAAAGTCTGGCCCATAGCTGATGTTTCTCAGTACTTTGAGATACAATTAATTCTCCCATACTACTTAAGGGGCAGAAATTTCACTGTCACCTTTAGTGGCTGCCAGTTTTTGCCTTGCAGCATGTGGATTAAATGGCTCTTCATTACAGGTGGCATTCAAATTAAACATCTGATCTTTCTCATCTAGCTAAACTATTATTCTATTAATTTCCAGTGACAGCAAGTGCCACCTTTTAAGATCACACACTCCCCCCCCCATTTAAAAAGTTTTTGTACAGCTTCAGTGTTCCTCACTATATAATTATAACAGCAAAAATAATTAACTCCTTATACACATTTAATTCAAGTAAGTTAATAGGAGCATGATCTGATTTCCATTGTGTTATTCATAGCTCCTGAAACTACAGGGATTCATTCAGGTTTAATCATTTTCATAACTAAAGATACAGTAGTTAATAAGTAACAGAGTTGTGCTTTACAACAGACCTACATCAAAATAACGATCCAGACCTAGACTTGCTTTACAGGGGATTCTTCCTGACTGGCCAGAAGTTTCAGTTTGATATTTTACAGCCACCTCTAACACAAATTTTGGGAGGAGCCTGCAGACTTGGCATGTGGACCTGTGATGACATATTCCCCTTGGATTGAGGGCAGTCTAATCCAAATACCCTTGGATTGTAGATTTTATATCTACAAGCAATTACATATTTCTATTGTTTCCCTGCCAGTTTAATCGTTCTTAATTATAGGAGAGAAAAATGTATGAGCATAACTGTTTGGTCTCTTGTTGTGTCTACAGTCATTTTAAAATTTATTTTATGAAATGCCTTGGTTAGAAAAAAAACAAAACAACCACCACAAGAACAACAACGGTAACAATTTCCAGCTGCTGCAGTTTTCATTTTTATAAACCTTCTCATTAAAAGAATTCAGTGGCAAAGAGGGAATATTTTGAATTATAGAAATGTGCAAAATTTATAAATATTTGTGAAAACTAATATTGAAGGGAATGGAGAAGTGCAGGAGATTAAGAAGAAAAAAATACTGCACACCTTCCTCTGCTTTAAGTCAGTTTGCCTCATGTGGCACCTACTCACAAGTGTAACCTACATGGAATGACACAGGGAGGAAGCTAAACAAAGGTGAGAAGTATTATTTGATATATGATGTGTGGCTGTGGCCAAGAGGGTACATTGGAGGAGAAGCATTACAAGTTCTGAGGCGCAAAGCATGCCCAACCACACTTCTTCCTTGGAGCTTTCTGTGTAACAAACAAAACTTTTACCTTGTGAAGCTGCCACAGAAACAGGAGGCAGCTGCAGAGAAGAAAAACCGATGCTTCCGTTCAGCAGCTGGCCATTTGTTCCTGAATTGGGGATCTGGACAATGCCATACTGGTTTATTTGGACAGGAGCAGTAAAAGTAACTACAGAGCCTCCATCTTGGGAAGCAACAGTTTGAGTGCTCTCCCTTTTCACCTCAGCGCTTGGTATCAATCCTGGGAACGAGACTGGGATGTTAGTGGGGCTGAACGTAGCTGCCGCCGCGTTAGGAACCGAGGCCTGGAGGAGTTTGAAGTCCTTGACATCTTCTGAAGACGACGACAATATGTCAGTGATCGACACCCCGTTGCTCACGCCGCTGGAAGTGGTTTTGGGCGAATTCAAAGTTACCGTCTGCGAGGCCCCCACACTGAGTCCGTTGAGAATGACACCGTTGGGTCCCTGGAGGAAAGAGCTACCGTTGAGAAAGACGGGAGAGGTACTGGCAGGCACGAGGTTTCCGTTCAACAAGACACCCGATGAGCTCAAGGCTATTTTAGTGTTTCCAAGCTGCTGCATGTACACGGGCTCCATGTGGCCGGGAAGGCTGAGGCTGGTAACTCCATCGGACGAGTTGGAGAGCGGATGCGGGGATAAGTCCTCCTGCCCCTTACTGGATTCATCCTCTGTGCTGGGGTTGCCGTCTGACTCGCTGCAGGGAAAGAGGGAGACACTGCGTTACTGTGGCCTCCTGGGGAGCGTCAAGACCAAACGGGACCACTTGTTCTGACAAGGCCCATTAGAGAAATGTTTATTTTTGGGGAAAAAAAAACCTCGTTTTCTGCTTTGTCTTTAAAACACACTTTAAAGCGATCCTAGGCAAAGACGGGAGGAAAGCGCACATGGAAACAGCCCTCGGGCCAGCGTGAAACTTTACAGGCCGCGTTACGGACTCGTAAATAACCCCCTGGCCGCGGTCACCCGGCGCCGGGAGCTGCGGGGAGCAGCGAGCCCAGCGCAGTGAGCGCAGCACGTGTGAAACACGCCGGCTCCCCGGGGCAGCCATTTGGCAAGCGGCTCCCCGCGCTTTTGGTGGCAGCTGCGAGAGCTTAGGAGGGGGAAGAAAAAAAAGTTTTAAAAGAAAAGTTTTCCAAAACCCACGCGGGCCTGGGGAGAGGCTGCGGGAAAAGGGCGGCCTCGGGCCTAGCCGCGGGCCGGGCCCAGGCGGCCGCGCTGCCCCTCCGGGAGCCGCCGAGGCCCGAG
>JAWLRI010000086.1:4728858-4745695 GCA_034781795.1 Crypturellus tataupa
CGTGAGGCGCAGGGGGAGGCGGCGGCCCCGTGGGGGGTGTCCAGGGTGGTTGGGGCTGCCCCGGGCCCCGCAGTCGCCTCTCTGCGCTGAACGCTTCTCGTTTGCGCTTGATTCTCTGCTCGGGCGACTGAAAACCCAACCTGAGATGATTTATGGCTCGCTCCCTGCATGAGGGGGGCTTCCTTTGGCACGGCGCTGCTGTGAGTGTTGGGAAGAGCGCTTCTACACTGATGGAGTGTGTTTTTTTAACAGCAGTGTCTTTTCTTATTTCTTTTCTCTCATCTCCTGTTTTCTTGAAGATGAGCAGCTGTTACATAATTGCTCCTGCTTCTTATACCTGATTTAGGTTATTGACAGCTTGAGCTTATTAACTTTCAGGTCTAGTGCCCTCTTTATTGCCTGAAAATTTTGTGCTAAACTCTTCCTAGATATACATGGCATGGGCCTTGTGCTTTGACAGCAACTCTTACTTTATTTATTTATTTTTTTGGGGGTCTTTTTGTCTATATAAGAAGATGTATGTTGAGCTTTTTGTGTTTTCATCTTAAAGCCGTGCATCAGGTATGCTTCAAAGACGCAGGCTGCAAACATGAGATTACCCCCTATGCCAGTTCCTTAGCCCCACACGTCGCACAGTGTTACTGTAGGTGAGCAGGATGAATGATCTGGATTGCAACTAATGATTTATTATTATTATTATCACTTTTTTTATAGAAAGCAAAAATGGTTAGCTTTAATGCAGGTTCCTAATCTTGCCTGCTGTGGCCGTGCAGACACTTCTGCTGTCCTGCTGTGGGGGAGTAGCAGATGGTCCCACAGGCAGATGTGCCAGAGCAGAGAAGGGCAGCAGGAGCGCAGCGCCGTGTTGGTCACAGTGTGGAGTGATGCTGGCTCTAGGAAAGTGCAGTGTAAGCCGAAGTTCAGAAGGTAACAACCAGGTTCAGATAGAGCTGTGGAGCTTTAAAACACTGTTCCTGTCTTGTGTTCTAGTGAAGAGCAGAGGATTAGGGCTCCTAGGGCTCTTCTACTTTCAGGATTCTCCAGAGGCCCTTCCAGCAGAGGACAATAAGTTTGTTTGCTCTGCTGCTTTTGGTTCTCGAGAGTTTTTTTGTAGCTGAGTTTCACACGAGGAAATAAGTTGTGTTTAGTGCTTTCATGGACCCAGCTGCTGATGTTTAATTAGAGCATGTGGCTTCTTTTCCTTGTTTCTCCCCACCTGTCCAGGAAATGTATCCGCCTTCCCCGTTTCTTGCTGTTTGCAGGTCTCCCTTTGGCAGCATCGTGTCCGAGACCAGATCAGCTGTCCCAATCCGCGTGGCCCTGGTCTGAGCCAGCCTGGTGTCCAAGCGAGGGCTCTGCAGACACACAAAACAAGCAAAGGATTGAATTGAAGTCACTGGTGGATTTCTTCTGCTGTATTTACAGGCTCTCCTCCAACATATAGCTCAAATGGATCACTTATCTTCTGTTACTATCCTTCTAGGAAAATTTTAAGGTTACAGTTTTACTATTCTCTTACAATGCTGTGAAGCATCTGTGTTAGAAGTTATGTGAGATAGGAGGAGGTAAAGATATTTGTGCACACATAGATATTCCCTGCTTCTGGTAGAAACTCCCTCTAAGGTATTCCCAGAACAAAGGAACTAACAAAAATCAGAGACTTACCCTTCTCAGGAAATTTATTCTAATAGTCTTCTGGTATTACCATTGAAAATGCTTCTCCAAATTTTAATTCAATTTCTTTGCCATATTGTAGATATTTAAATGTTTTAATATGCATCTTATATACCTTGAGGATGCTTTTTTAGAGCTTTTTCTTTGGTGTTTTCTGTACTTTCTTCAATCTTCTATCAAAACCAGTTTCTTCAATCTCTCCTCTTAAATGCGCATTTATTTTTATTAGTATTATTTAACATATGGGCTATTCTTGTTACTCTTTTGGGGACCTTTCTCCGCCTTGCTCTGTAGTTCTCTCTGGACACAGCTCTCCATCTGAATCCTTAGTCCATCAAGCAGAACAAAACTATTTCACATGCCTTGCCTATGATACCTGCAGTATGGCTCATTAGGAAGGTCGAGTCTTTATGGATTTGCCTTTTTGTTATTGTAGTGATATGTTCTGTCTTGTGTTCAGCTGCAACCGTGGATTCTTTAGCCCTTTACCACTCAACATATCTCTGTGCAGATGTGATGTTTAACCTTGCCTTTCCTGTTGTGTTACATAGCTGACTGTTCCTGCCTATTTACTCTATCAGTGTCTGTTCAGACAATTATTCCACACTCTTAAAATGACTTTGGATTCCAAGACTATCTATCAAAGTACTTGCAGTTCTCCCAGCTTTATATTCTCTGTAGAATTAAAAATCCTATCTCTCCTCATGGTTTGAATGTGTCACTTGTGGGCAAGATGTTTGGGAGAGCTTCAAACATGTTGTTCATGACCTTAAGAAATCTGAGTGGTGTATCTGAAGCAAAACTTCAAAGGTATTGCCTGCTGTAAGTTCCTAATAATGTTTTTTTTTTCCTAAGTTACATTTTATAATAGTGAAGGTTAATAAAGATTAGATCTGTGGATGTGCTCAATTCCTGTTTTCTCAGCAGCCCTGTAAAACCTAAGCTATCTAGTTTTTGCTTCCCTACCTATGTTGTTACTCCATCACTGGAGGAAATTATATTACTTTGATGTGATTTATTCTTAACAAATCACATATTGGTTGATACCTGCTTCGTTATCTGGGGTACATGGGAGATAGGTTGTTAGACTATTTATTCCAGTATCTTCCCAGGCACTGGAGGTAGTACTAACTGGTTCATGAGTCCTTGGTTATTCATTTTCTTGCTTTTTAGGGGCAGATGCTTTTGCCTTTTTTCATGCTCTGGACCCTACTGTAAAGGGAAGAGATGATCTTTAATCTTTAGATGGTGATACCTGCCTTTTTTTTCCCCACTTTTCAGAGGGTAAATACTGTTTTGTTTAATAGATTTTAAGATATTTAAGTAAGCTTTTAATCTGGCAACAGCTGTGTGTAGTATGTGGGTGTAATTGATAAATTGTCTGAAGAAGCACCTTATCACTCTCTCTGAAGTTTGATGATAAATCAAATGCATGGGAAATTTTGAGACTTGACTTTAATCTGTTGGCTCGGAGGGTTTGGAACAGTTGCTTTAACGTGTCTCCCAGTTTCAGCTTGTGCTTTTACTCTTTTCATTGTGATATGACTTGAACTAGCTTGTGTGTGTGTGTGTGTGTGTGTGTGTGTGTGTGTGTGTGAAGAATGATACAGAAAATACCCCATCCCTGTTAGGGATTTTCTTGTCTATTGAGTAGTGGGACAACAGGTCCTGCCTTAACTGCTCTTCCTTTCGCTCCATGCCTTCTGAGGAAGGGTATTGGTGTTACGTTCTGTGTTGCCTGCTAGTGTGTTTTTTCCTTAGCCCATTGACCTTTCCCATTTTGTTAATGTTTGTACTGTCCGATTTAAGTGACCTTCAGTAATTTGATTTGGAACTGGACAAAAAGAAAGAAAAGGGAAAGCACAACATTTTTTTTTCCTCTCAAATCACTAAAGAACTTATACTTAGTTGAGATGATTGTCAGCAAACCTCAAGTTTCTGTTTGGGGTTTCAGATAGCTTATGGTTTTATCATGAGTTCATTATCTTTATTTTGTGACTTTCTGTTTTGTGCTTCCAGAGAATTGGGAGTGTTGACTTTTTATAAGATTTTTTTTTTCAGATAAGTTGTTTCCACTTTCACATTGTTAACCGGCTCCTCCCTCTAGGTTAGAATAAAACCAGAAAAGCTGCCCTTTATTGTTGACTTTTTTTTTCCTGCCTCTTATGTAAACAAAGCTAATCCCAAAATACTTGAGAACTCGTTGGGCAATCTGTTTGTTTCTTCTTTTTCAATAGATGCCTTCAGTGAAGGTCCCCCCCTCGTTGCAGTTTGCTACAAAATCCTGTGCTTTACAGATTCTCAGTTCCCTCTTCTCACCTCCCCGTTTTTGTTAATTTAAATCTGATTTGTGCCCGGGAGTAGGTCCTACATGACACAGTACCTGGGTTCACCTCCTGTCTCTCTTTTACTGTGGACACTACAGATCTTTCCAGCAAGTCTAATCAGTTGTTCTGGATATTAGGGCCAATCTGTTCAGGCAGTGTTGCTTTTTTTTTTTTTTTTTGGATACCTTGTGCTATTGCTGCATTTGCCCAAGTGAGAACATCTCCTAGCGTGTGGGCTCTGGGGAATGCAACCGTGTCTATCGGCGGCAGAGCCGGGCTGCTGTGGAGATAAGGGATAGACTGGCGAGTGCGAGCGGATGAAATTCTGCATTGGAATCTCTGCTGAAAACACCCTTCAAGTTGAGTTTCCCTCACAAGTTTATTCTAGTGGAATTGTGCCAAACCTTCCAATTATGGGAACAGTTTTTTGAGACTTTTATTTTTTAGTATTTTGCTTTCTTTAGTTATTGCTGCTTGGCCAGTGTTGCCAAAAGTGGGATACCATGTGTTTTTGGTATTGTAGTAATGTTAAATAACCCTTTTCCACTATAAATCTTCCTTGTCTTTGGGAGTGAGGATGATAAATTAGCAGTTAAAAGTTGCCCTAGGATGGGACTTAGTATGGAAATACTCAGTTGAAGAATAATGAATGTCTTTTTAAGTTTATTTTCTTTAGTGTAGCAGAGTTTTACAGCATTAAATACTTGGCTTTAAGATGCAGAGGAGAGTGTGTCTAATTGTGGAGCAATGCCTGATTAAAGTTCTGCAACATTAGTTTCTAAGGTGTACCTATGGCTTGGCTTTCTTTTAGAAGTTTAGTCTGAAGAATTATATTAAAAGGACTTTGCACGTTTGACAATTTTTGGGCATTCAGATGATTCCCAATTTTTTTTTTTTCTGGGCACATGAAGCCTGGGTCCGTGCTTGCCAGTGGTGCTGTAATCCACCTGGCTTCTTTTGAGACCGTGAATTATCTTTTACTTTGCCTGCTTGGGTTTGACTGCCTGTGCTGGATTTTAGGAGGCAGATTAAGCCCATCCCCCTGACTAGCATAGAGAGGAAAGGAAATGCGTCCACCCAAAGTTGTTACCCCAAACAGGGCTGGGGAAAGAAATTTGCTGGTGGCTGTAAAACTTGGACCATATGGTCTGTGGCAGTCAGACACAAAAGTCTTGCATCAAGTGGTAGTTAATTGGGGCTGCTGGTTCAGCTTCAGAGTCCCAGTGCCCGCTGCCATGTGGATAACCTTTCTTGATCTTCTGAGCGAAAAGGCGGAAAGCTGCATCTTTGGAATTGGTCCTGCTGCTCCAGCTATCCATGGGCTGTCCCGACTTGTGGAGAGAGGCTCTGTGGGTGTCTGCAGAGCAGCAAAACTGGAGGAGCTTCCATTCTCCAGAGTATCACAGCTTCCTGTGGTCTCTGGTAGAGAGGGATATGGATCTCAGAGCAGCCTCCCCGGGGCACTGGTTTTACCTGGTACTTTGGGCAGTGTAAAGTAGTTGGGATTTGTTCATGTGTTGCTGCAATTTTAGGTGGTAGCTAATGAACTTGTTTCCTTACAACCTTCTCTGTCTTTTCTGTCCTCAAGAGACTTATGGAGAGGTGGCTTGGCTCTTTACTAAGACTTAATTTCTCCTTCTCCCAGAGAGAGGTGGGTTTATTTTTCTTTTAATTTGTTAATAAGGCTCCAAAACAGAGTCGGTGTAACAGCCCTTACCATTTCTAGGTCGAACTTTGTGTTGCTCAGGGGAGACATCAGTTTGCCAAGCTGCATCGTGGGGATTCTGTAATCTACCCTGCACCCCTGTTACAGCCCTTCCAGGGATTCATTAGGGGGTAAGTGCATCCTTGGAGATCTCTAATTGCAGTGCTAACAGCTGCTAAAATGAAGGAACAGAGGTCTCATTACTTGTTTACTTATTTTAATGTTAGGATCATTTGGAGTTTTGTGGCTGTCGGATTCACTAGAAGCTGGAAGCAAGAGCATCTCGACTGAGTGTGGTGTAGTGGGGTCTCATGTCAGCAAAAAGGGCTGGAAAAACACAGCCCCCCCTCCAAATTGGAAATCTTATTTATAAAATGTGAAGGCGTGCCCTGGCTTCCCATTGCATTCTTCACTGCAGTGTGTGGTTCAAGAAAAATGCATTTCTTCCAATATTTGGAAGAAGGAGAGAAGCCCTAGAGATTGTGGAAACAACATAAAGCTGTGGTTAAAACAACGGAGTTGGAGTGAAAATGTTTAAGTGGAGATGGGCAGGACAGTCTGTCAGCCCTGTGACTTGAACTGAGCCTGTGGGGACTAAGTTTTTAAATGTATGTTTGAATTTTATATGAGTTTTTTTCTTTTGGTTAAAAATTTCTTAAATGCAATGACAGTAATAAGGTACTCAGGGTTGTCGTCTGTGACATAAATGTTTGCTGTGACATATCTGCATTTTAGTGGACTGAATTGGTCCAGGAAAGGCATCAGGAGCTCTGGGGAGGGCATAGGGTTTTATCACAAGCGGATGATTTCTGTGTTTTGGGACCTCACCCTATGGAAGCTGGGGTGCAGGCTCGCAATGAGCATGCATAGAGATGTGCATGGAGATGCAGGATTCATGGGCTGCTCCAAGGTGATCTTTGACTTTTTAGAGTTATTGCTGGTTTTAGTAATAGGAGTTAAATGGTCTTTGGACTCTTTTCCCTCTCATTACTCTTCTGAAGTTTCTCTGAGTTAGTTGCAGAGGTGATTAGATCATTGCTGAAATATTGAAGAAACTCTTGAAATTTAGCTTTGAATGTTTGGTTGGAAATTTGACTCTAAATCACAGTCTTAACACTTCTAATGAAGTGATGTTAATATTTCAATTTCACTACTTTTCTGTTTTAAAGTTGACTCATTTAGAAAGTATTTTCTTTCCTCTGAGCTCGCAGTTGGCATGTCTGCTTAGTATTTTTTTTGTCCGATTAGAGCTCTACTTCTCATTCTTCATAAATATTTTTAGGAAATGTAAGTTCTGGTTCTGCTCTGAATGCAACTTTGGCAAAGGGAAAGCTATTTTTTTTGTGTGTGTCCTGGACATCAGATCAGTCTACAGAAAAGTACATGTATATATAGTGTGTGTGTATGTGTGTATATATATATATATTTTCCCTCAGATTTGAAAATTACATGGCTAAATATTCTAAGATCCTGAAACCGGCTAATGCATTTGGGTGCTTCACTCTCAGGGGGTGCCCGTATTGAGGAGCTTTAAAACAGGCTTAACCCTCACTGTCAGGTAGGTGCTACCCAGCTCACATTGGGCATCCAGAATCATTAAGCACTTTTTTTTTTTTTTTTTTTATAAAAGGTCTACCCTGTGCCAAAAAAAACTTCTAATTGCATCTACTCTGTTATAATTCAAGTTAATAATTTTGCAGGAATTCTGACGTATGTAAAGAAGAAGGAAGTCTGACACACTTCTAGATAGCTGCATTAACTCCAAATAGCTAATGAATGGTGTGCATAGATTTAATATTTATTACATTGAGCAAATATATTCTGAAGCCTTATAAAAATCCTTATAGAAAACAATTATAAAAATCCTTAAATTTTTAAGGATACAAATCCTTAAAATAAAAATCCTTATAAATCCTCATAATTCTAAATTCATAGCAGATCAAATCTAAAGGTTCTCCCTTGGAATACTCAAAGGTTCATATGTGTGTTCTTTGCTTAGGGCAGCAGTGTTTTTTTTTTGGCTTGTTCTTTTCTTTTCCCCCAGGGCAATTGAAGGTGAAGCTAGAAGAAAAGCTAGGTCAGCGGTTTTGGAGATTGGATGTCGTACTCGAGTGTTCAGATGCGGCTAGGAAATGAAGAAAGGAGAAAATCTGCCCTGATAATAACAGAATGTGGGACAAGCAGGGTGCTGAGCTGCTCTGTGCACACTTGTTTCCTGCTCCCAGTTCCCTCTGTTTTAGTGTAATGCAGAAAGTGGATGTTTATGCACAGAAAGACTGTTCTGGGGATAATAAAAGTCACAGTATTTTAGTCTTCAGAGTGAACTGAGTTATTTAATGATTTTTTTAATTATATTTTTCTGAAGAGTTTTACAGGAGTTTTGTCGTGATATATCCCAAAAGGCCAGATCTGGAAAAAGAATGTAGCACCAATGCTGCTATAAAAGGCAAAATTAGACTTTAATTGGCATAGCTAAGAATATCTTCAGATAGCCTGAAATAGCTATCTGAATCTGTTCCTCCTTTGCAGATGAAGATGACATACAAGGGAGGTGATGTATAAGGAAACTTGCAGGTTTTTTTTGTTTGTTTTTTTTTGTATGGAATATAAGTGACTTTAGAAAAGCGAGAATAGGCCTCTCTACAATAAGTGAACTATGAACAAATATTTTTGGCTCCAAATCAGGAACCATGCAGATGATGATCTGTACCGTTCCCACAGTTCTGCTCCAAAAAATAGGGCTGAAGTTAAATGCAGGTCTCGGCATCTGCAGAGTCCTGGCCTTGATTTGGGCACATCAGCTTCTTCCAACATTATGGAGAGGGACAAGGGGCTCTGCTGAGAACTGGGAAACAGTGGGAAAGGGTGGAGTGAGAAGCAGTTTTTATTTTATATATATATTTTTTCTAGGAAGCAATGTTGTTAGATGTTCTCCAGAAGAATATTCTCTCCGATTTTTATAAATCCTGAGCAGTGCAGCTCGGCCAGGGTTTTCCTACTGTTTTTCCTAGACAGCAGCACGAGGGAGTGGTTTGGCTAATGTTGACACCTTCCGACTCCTCCGCCAGGCTGGGAAGCGCTCGGTCTGATTGGGTTGGGAAGGTTGGCACAGAGGTGAGAGAATCACAAGAGCTGCTGGCAGAGCCGGCGCGAGGGAGCAGGACCTCTTGTCCCAGGCAAGTGCGGGCAGACGGATGTTTAGCGGCTTTGTCATCTGCACTTGCAGCCTGTTCCTGTGCGGTTTCTCTAAAAACCGGTATCTTCACGGGGATTATGAGCTGAACAGGCTCTCTGTGTAACTAATGACTAGATGATGCTCACCAATAGCCTTATGTAAAGAGAGCAGTGCAGTTTCTTCTGGGAATAGTTGTCTGAAGGCTTAAACGGGGGGGAAAAATGGGGATCCTACGCTCCTGGGATGGCGTCAGAAAGGGCTGTCAGAGGCAGCCCTGTAGTTTGATAACCCTGTGACTGATCTGCTGTGAACTGGAGACGGGAGGTTGTCTTTAAATCTCCAAGTTCCCCTCATTCCAGGGGAAAGAAAAAGTTATCTTCAGTTTTGGGATGTGTCTTCTGAGGCAGAGGGGGCTGAGGGCACCATGGGCAGCACAATGTTGCTGTGATCGCTGTCAGCTCTGTAGTGCTGGAGGAATTTGGGAGCTGGAGAGGTATGTGGCTGTTGAGCTTGGCCTCCCATTACTGTATTTGTTTAAACTTTTATGTTTCTAGTCTTGCAACAGAGCCTGACCTGGAGTTTTTCTAGAGAAATCCTTCATTTGGAATCTATTTGTTTACCTTGGAGAAAAGCGATACAGGATGGAACCATGGAGGGACTGGAGGAGGACTCAGGACTACCCAAGAAAACTGAGGGAAAACTGGGGCTTGATTGGCAAGAAGGCTGGAGGTGAAGAGCCACAGAGGAAGATAAGAGGGGAAATGGGGAGCTGGGAGCCGGGGGAAGATTGGAGGTGAGGACAGAGAGAAATGCACCTGGAGGAAGGGATACAGAGCAGGAATGGAAATCAGCTGAGCAGTTGGCCTGGCTCAGAGTCTTATGCTAGGGAAGAAGGACAAGGCAGAGCAGCTGGTTGCTCGTGTATTTTGCTCCCCTTCACCAGCTTGGCGGGAAAGCCGGGATTTGAGTCCCTTTGCAGAGAAGGTTGAAGTCAGCTGAGTGCCAAAGCCCAGGGTTTCACAGGGGTTCCTGTTCTGAGCCCCCTGCAAGAAACGTGGAGCGGCAGAAACGCTTGTGCTCCCCAAGAGCTGTCCTCTGAGCACGGGAAATCCCTCCTAGCGCTAGTGCTGATCACCCTCAAATCAGGAATGTGATATTTGGGCATGCTTCAGGCATCGATTCCAGTGGCTTAATTTCCTTATCTGGTAATGTGGGCATGAAACTACTCCATGGTGCTTTTGAGGAGGTCAGTTATTTAATGCTCACTGTGCATGCCAAAGAAAACTGAGGAGGAAGCAGTGAACTTGTCAAAGCAGAATCTGAACAGGTCAGGATAAACCCCGAGGATAAAACCATGCTGTCTGCACGCACGTCGGGTGCCGCCCGTCCAGGGGTGAAAGCGGTGCCAGTCGTGATGAGACAGGTTGGTACCTGTGTTTCCAAAAGCTTCGTCTCTCGGGCTGAACTGCAGCATCTCTGCTCCCTGGAGCCCCTTGCTGCGGTGTTCCCTACACGCTCCCTCCCTTCTTGTCCCCTCAGCAATCCTGCTTGCATCTTTGCTTGGTCCATGGGTTGCCAGTTGCTGCTGCCAGCCTTGGGACACGTTGGGGGAGCAATGTGACCCGGAGCCGTCTGTCTCGCGTGGTTGATGCTAATGGATATTGAGGAGAGTGGATAGGGAAGGACTGAGCACCCGCCTGATTGCAGGAACTTGATTTCCAAAAAAAAGCGGCCTACAGTAATGTGGAGTTATAATAAATTTATATCATAATGCATGACCACAAGAGGGATCAAACCACTTGAATTTTCACATTACTTACCTCCTGAGTTTTTGCTTCTGCAGTCTGTCATGTGAGTTACGGGTGCCTTTACCTATGGAGAAGAACTTAATTGACTGAATTACTGGTAAGAAAATATTAGAAATCCAGTTAAACAGGAGGGCTTGTGTCAAGTTTGTTCTCTATAACAAGTCTGTTCCTTGCTTTCAGTCTCTGCAGTAAAAATACAGCTGTCATGACTTTGACAGACTTAAGTTTTACTTCTTGCCCAAGAAGTTGATTTTTAAATAGTTGAGCAGGTGTAAGAGTTGACTTCCAGCACTATTACTATGTCTTTTTAAGTAAATACTTTTAAAAGGTATTTACATAATCAAGTGACTCCAGAACCGATATGTACAGGAGTCTATTTTCTATGAACTCAAATCATTTTAATTTCATTTCTAGCTTTCTGTCAATTCCCCAGTCCTTCCTCATCAATTATACAACTGGCAAATGTGTGCAAGGCAAGTGCTTATCTGAAAGCAGTCATTCACTAAATACAATAGACCACAATCACTCTTTTTGAACTCATAATTAGACCAGTGTTTTGTTTTAAAGTCCATACCAGTTTTATAGGTAAGTCAGAAATGCAAAGTTGCCTGAAGGAGATTTGCCCCAGCCTGTTTGTTTTCTCTTGCCCCACGTCCTTCCTTCGCAAATATAGAAGCAGCTATATCATTGAAAATTTAATGAAGCTTTCATCGATATAATGCTGGGTCCCTACATTCTCTGAAACGTATTCATATTTAATGAGCTTCTAATTCTAATTTCAGGTAACAGGAACAACTGAGTATAACCATAAATCCGATTTGTTTCTGAACAGCGTGTCCCACGTCACCTACCATTCTTAAAGCAGTCATTGGTGACCACTGTGGTAAATCACTGCAAGAGTTGTACATCAGAGCATCAAAGAGCTGCTATTTAAAACATTTTGTGACTGAATTTTCTACACTCTTGGACCTTTTTTTTTTTTTAAGCAGCCTCGGGAAGCAGAAGCAATGACCTTAAAGCAATGGGAGCGACATATACGAGTCTTTCTATATCATGGTATGTTTTTTTTCTCAGCAAGCCTAAGATTTGTTCCTTGGCTAAAAAGTACAATAGTGGGAAAATACGTTGTTTGTGAGAGAGCTGGTAATGCTGAGAAGACTATAACATTGTATATAATTAATTACAGAAGATGGAAATAGTCTAGGAATAACTGTGAAAATACCCTACTGTGCTCTGGACAGTCTCAAGCTGAAGGTTTCTGTGAAGCATCAAGTAACGTTGCACTGCACTGCACTGCTAGTCTTGGCCGAAGGAAGCAACAGAGCTTGCCTTGCTCCCTGTTGCGAGTGAATCATCATGTTGGGCTTATCAAATTTTATGTAACAATAGCACCTGTGCATACATAATTACATTTTCAATAAAAATGGGAAAGCCTTAACACCAAAACAGTGTTTTAGTCATGTGAAAGCACTCTATTGTTCTATCTGCATTACTTAATTTATGGTCCTCTTATCGTCTCTCATATCATAATTGGCGTTTGTCCATTAATATTTAATTTGTGTTTTGAAGGCTAATTGCAAGAAGAGGCTGTATATAATGTGATGCCATTGAGTATAGAAACACAGAATTTAATAACCAGAAGCCTTCTGTGCTGCACGTAGCATCATGTTTGTCCTGGTGCAAAAGGCACCGGGGAGGGTGGTATCCCTCCACCCACTTCCTTGACAGTATGCAATTTTCTATTTAATCTGTGAAGAAGTTGTGGGTTTTCTTTTAATTTCAATGCATTTATGACCAAGAGCCATCTACGCTTGCATGGCAGGTGTGCCCTGACTGCTTTTGATTGCTCTTATTTTTCTTTTATTAATTCACAGTGTGTGTTAGACCAGCAGGCCTCGTCGGGATGTTTTCCCACATCTACTTACACCACCTTGTAGGTGGGTTTATGCTGCCTCGCAAGCAGGACAGGTCACCCCCGTGCCAAGCACATTGTGGGGACGTTCTCAGTGTTCTAGGTATGTGGAGCAATCCCAGAATTTTCTCCAGCTGTATCAGGATTTAAACCCCTTTGTGCTCCCTATTTTCCCGAGGGAGCAGAGCCCGGACGTTCTGGTTTGGCATCCCTGGGGAGGAGTGGTGCTCGAGCCAGCCACCTGCGTCTCCGACCTGCTTGGCTCCCTGTAAGCGAGGCTTGTAGGGGCTGCTCGGAGCTAGCCAGGATGGACCACAACTTGTCTGGTTTTCATCTCCTCGGGCTGCTCTGTCCTGCCGGGGTTTGGGCTTTTGTCCCGGGAAGCTGGAGCAGCAGCAATGCAGCCTGTGCTGTGATCCCCTTCCCCAGCTCTTCCCGTCCCTGCAAGCTCCAGAGAGCACGTGCTGCGGGGCCGCTTTTTGTCACCTTCTGAGCCAGAGGAGTTCTTCCCTACTTTTTTTTTTTTTTTTTTTTTTTTTTCTTCTTCTTTCTTTAAGGCTTTTGGAGACTCTTTGTCCTTACTGGGAAGGGATCTGGTGTCTCCTGAGGCAGAGAAGGGATTTTACTTGCTGCAACCAATCTGCTCTAGGCGTTCCTTGGAAGCTGCCAGTCAGTGGCAGATTTATGGCAATGATGGACATTTCCCCTGGATACTGGTTTTTTATATTTAATGAATTTATGATGGCTAATTAAAGATTAAATAAATAAATAAATAAATAAAAGTAGGATTTCCTAAATTATATTCCCAGGCATTTGAGATGATACGAAGGAACAGAATGGTGGAACAGATGAAAAAAGACTCTGTGGCAAAGACTGTTCTTTGAAAAGATCTAGATCTTGATTCTTCAGATGCCAGAGTAACCTCAGTGGGGAAGTGGACCAGAGAAACAAAGAGACTTCTCATGTAACAGTATTTTTAGGATCAAAACCATAGTACTTCTTTTCACTTAAAAAAAATACACACCAGTGTTTTTTTCTGATAGTAATTTCTCTGTCAAATAGTTTACTTAATTCAGGCAAAGGGTTTATTTAAGATAAGCTGATAGCAGTTGATTCGGAGTTTGTCCTAATGCAGTGACTTTTTGTATTTGGCTTGGACTATTTACAGCAGAAACTGGAGGTGCTTGGGATGGGAGTATATGGGGGTTACATGTTTACCCTTTTTAATTCTTCTTTTTAATATTACTGGTTCAAAGGTCTTGCATGGCCAACCTGCATTTTCTGCTAGGTGGCATCAGGATATTTTAGATGTCTGTTTTAAGCATGGATAAGGCAGCTTTTAATAGGGCCCATAATAAATATGGGCCAGTCTAACCTCATTTCATAGTGAGGGAGATCTTTTAAGTAAATTTTGGGGGGACTTTTTTAGTAAAACTGTAGTAAGTTGCCTTTCTCTAGTGCAGCAGAAATTCTTTCAGTTGCTTTAAAGATATTTGAGTGTTTTTACCTAGCGTGTCTCGGGGTATGTACAAAGGACACATAAAAGCTGCATTCCAGGCTTTGTTTTGGGGTTTAGCACTCAGAGGTTAGAAAATGTCAAAAATCAGATTTCTTGCTCAGATAAGATTCCTTATTCGGCCTTAGGTTGGCTCCTTGGTGTATATGATAGTGTGCGATGAGCAACTCAGACTGTTATGTTTCATCTTATAGGCTTTCCTTCCTAATGCACGCAGAAAATATTTTCATCCTTATATGATAAACTGATTATTTACTGGACGTCATCAAATGTAGACGAAGGGCAAGAGGCGCAGCCGAGGGGCAGGGATGGGGACAGGCGACACTGATTGGGGTGACTTCTAGTCGAGGCTTTGTGGTAGCTCGAGACAACGGGATCCTGGCACCCTGGGTGATCCTGTGCGACATTCCCGGCAGGTCCTGTGGGGTTGATGTGTTTGCTGTAGCTGGCAGCCTCAACAGGCAGCTCCTGCTCAGACACCGGATAGCTTGGATTTGCCTTTGGCTTAAACAGGTTGTCTCTTCTTATTATGTGAGTTTGTTTCTGAGAATAAAAGGATCACTTGTGAGTTCTTGGAAGTGCTGTGCTCTGCAAAGGGCAGTGTTAGGAAGGATACAACTTTCTCCTTGAAAAGAGGAGGGAGTTTTCAGGTCTCTTCATTTGGATCTTTTCACAGGAGATGGGAAGGGGTTGGGGTTAGACCAGCCTTCTAGTGTCCTCCCTAGTGTGAGGGAGGTTCTTGCACAAGGTGGTACTCGAGATGAGCAGTGTGCAGGATGGCACTCTTAGCACTGGCTTTCACTCACCTTGCTTTTCTTTCCTTCTATACATAAATGATTGGGGGACAATAATGCAGAGCAAAATCCATTGCAATGTTGGCAGGAATTGTCGTGAAATTAGTTTATCTGATGCAACGTAATTGTCATCACTAATCTTTATTTGTTATTTTTTAAGCTGCTTTCAGGTATAAAGGAGGTGAGGTTCTATAGTGTAAAAGAGAAGGTACAGTTTCCTCATGACGTAGTTAAAATACGATGTCCCATGCCAGTACGTGTGTTCTGTCATTCAAACTTTTTTTTTTTTTCAGTGGAGTTTCAGGATGGGGCATCGAGTGACATTGGTGCTACAGCATCCTGCAGTTTAGACTTAAGCAACTGGCGATCTTTTTTTGTATCTCTAAATCTCTGCATTTTCTTTCCCCTAGAAGAGCGGGCTGGTGTCAGGGGACGGTTGTGCGGTACTGAAGAGTGATCGCGCGCGTGTGGGTCATCTCCTGTACCCTGGCCCCACTTGGGAGCCATCCTGCAACTTTGCAGTCCCTGGTGTGTGCAGGTGGAGGGAAGGACAAGGAAAAGTCGCGCTCCCGTTAGCCTTCTGCAGGGACATTGTGTCCCTGGGGTGCTCCACTCAGGGTCTTTTCAGCGGATAATAGATGCCGCACAGGTGAGTCAGCCTTGTGTGTGGAGGGCCAGGTGCTTGCCTTATTTTCAGGCTGGCATGCTAGGACACACTCTGGCACTCAGCACGTTTGTAAACACTGCTCCGAGCTGAGGAAGGCTTTTGTGTTGCAACCGGTTTTCTCTAATGCTCTGGGAGGGACTGGCTTGACGCATTTTCCCCAGGTGCCATCAGCAGTGTATAAAATAAACAGAAAGCATTTTTGCTGTGTGACCTTTCCAGCAGGGTGATCTTCAGGGAGGACAACCAGGAGTGAGTGTCTTTGGGCAGAGTACCAAACATACAGCTCTGTTGGCTCATGACCCTGGAATAGAGCAGAAAACCTCATGTCATCCTTTGGGCGATGTGGTTCCCGTCCTCCCTTTTGCTATATGTGAATTGAATAGTTGACAAGTCATTCCTGCAGTAAAGAGATAAGATGATTTTTCCTTTTTTTTATTCTTCTCTCTTTTTTTTTTTTTTTGTCCTCCCTCTTTTTTCAATGCTGGAGAGATCCTTGCTGGTATTTCTGAGTGTAGCTGAGATGCTGGGCTGGTGTTGTGGGTGGGGAGAGGGGGGTCTAGTTTTCTGTCAGGTTTAGGCTTTCACTTTTTTGAAAGCGTCAGGTTTCTCATTAATAAACGGTTGCTCCTTTATAGTCTTTCTGTTTGCATAAAGGCTCAAGAGTTCTTCTATATGTAGCGAAGGGAAGTGAGCAGCAGTTCCTGATCCGCTTCCCATGCTACTCCGTGCAAGTGCAGCCTTGTTGCTGGGCTGCTTTGGAGACGGCAGCACTGGGCAGGCCTGGGGCCAGGTTGTGTGGTGAGAATTGGAGTTTCGTGGCTGTTTCCCAGCGTGTGTAGCTTGTGTTATGGTGTCTGAAGATGTCCTCTGGTTTTCGTCCTCTGGTTTTCTTTTCTGAGCAGTGGCTTTTTGTTTGGTTGCTTGCAGTCAACTGGCAGTTGTCTTGAAGGACCCAGCCCTGTAAACTGTAACACACGAAGTGTTTTCTTCACTGCACCGAGTGGTTTTGGTAATGGATGCTACCTGTGGGTCTAGGAAGTCCACAAAGCTGATGCAAAATTTGCCTTGAAACCTGCAGGGGATTGAGATTTTGCTTCCTATCCGTCTTGGAGTCCCTCATTCCTGGTGGGCTTGAAGCAAGATATTTTCTCTAGAAGTAGCTAGGGAAGGATTTGTCCCATGTGGTATTTTATTTTATTTTATTTTATTTTATTTTATTTTATTTTATTTTATTTTATTTTATTTTATTTTATTTTATT
>JAWLRI010000086.1:4745795-4792911 GCA_034781795.1 Crypturellus tataupa
ATTTTATTTTATTTTATTTTATTTTATTTTATTTTATTTTATTTTATTTTTTTGTAACATGATCAGCTTCCCACAGGTTATATCTGAGAACGACTAAACAACAGTGTTCCCTTACGCTTTTGAACCTAGCTAGGATGGAGTATTGAGTTTTAACATACCTCTCAAATGGGTGCCTTGGGGATGGCAAAAATGCCTTAATTGTATATTGTCCCCAACAAAGAACTTCTTTGCAATGTGGCCATTTAATGACCCGTTTAGCTTTGCTTGAAACTGGTTCTGCTGAAAGCTGCAGAGTTGGAGTCACAAGGGTTGGTCTTTGAGTGTCACCTGTTTGTGGTGTAGGTGGGGGGACGGGGCAGGTGCTGGTGACAGTTTGAGCTGTTTGACTCTGTGCCCAGAGCAAGAAATTACTGCCTTGCTAGCAGAACCAAAACATACCATTATCTTATTAGTGCATTCACATCTTTGTACAATTAAACCGCGTTGCATTCAAGTGACCTTTGCTGCGCTCATTCCCACAGGTTTTAGCACTTTTATCATTTGTAGCAGATCAGAATTTAAGGGATTTAATTCTGCACAGTGAGTGCTGGTAGCAGGCGGGTATGATGGGGATGGTGGGCTCGGATGTGGGGGTCGGGGTTGTCGAGGTCTCGGCGGTGAGATAAGAAGGAATGACCCACAGCAAATACCCCAGATACCCCTTTCTTAGCTTCTTTTGCGGGAGGACCTTTCTCCCACACAAGCACTCCAGATAAAAGCTTAAAATTGATAAGCTTGGGATGCAGTCGCGTTAAATGTGCGTGAGGGCTGATCACATCGGAGGTTCCCATGGGATATTTAGTAAGGCCTGTTCCTGCTGTACCTAAGGAAAACGCGATGCTGCAGCGGTGCCTCGTGTCCCTTGTTTCAGATTTGGAGCCATCTGCTTGGCATTCTGGATACTGCTACCTGAGCTACTAGTGCAGGTGCCTTTGGGGCAGGGGGACTGTTCTTTGAGTAAGCGTTTCCATCCCCGAAACTCCAGACTCAGGCCTTCTATTTTTAACACAAAAGGGATTTGAGCACTCAGCGTGTCACGATGGCAGTGATACGGCCCAAAGCAGAGGTGACATGTAAAGGCTCGCTGAAAGGAGAGGGGGACACGGAGGTGGACTCCTTCTGTGCTTCCATAGGGTCAGCGAGCTCATTAGTTTATTTTTAATGACCACGTCAACCCCCAGAATGTGCTGGGCAGAGTGATGGGAGCGCAGGGAATGGCTGCGCTTGGCCAACACCAACCCAGATGTCTGTGTGTCCCCAAGCCACTGACCTCAAACTAGAATGTGACCCAAACTTTGATTTTGCCTGAACAACTGTAGCATGGCTTTTACTGGGGAATTTTGTTAGTCTGGTTAACTTCGTGCGTTGGATTGAGGTCATGCTGCAGTGGGTGTCACCAAACTTGTTTTTCAGGGTTTTCCAGCAAAAAACACCCAACAAGTTTCTTTTTATTTTTTTTTTCTCCTTTTTCCTTGCCCTCCATAGGCTCATATACTGTAAATGCAAAAGGTTGCCTGCAGTTGCTTTCCAAATTCTCCTGAAGGGTTGCACAATGGCATCATTAGTCACTGCAGTTGCAGCCTGTGTGCCTGTAACTGGATCCTTTTCAGGATTTAACCGTTGCTTGTATGAGAGCTGTGTAGGCAGAATGTAGTGTCTACAAGCTCTGTCCTCTTATCTTCGGATCTCTTTTTAACTAGTAAATTTGGCTTATGTCCTTTGCAGAAGTAGGTAAGATGGTGACTTGTTCTGTAGCACTGTAATGTTTCCTTGTTCTTGTTTCTTTATGGTAAAGAGTAGAGCATTTTATACCTTTATCCGAAATGTTACATGTGGTTTCAGAGGGTGGATTGTGAGTTTGGATCGTTATTTAGATAAAGTTGCCAAATTAAGGGAGCAGGTTAAATCCATGGCACCCTCTAGAGAACTTCCTGAAATTGTGTTTTTACCAGTAGGCACGTGGGTTTAAATGGAGCAGACTGCTAATCATAGGTATTGCAGTGAGCTGGAGGACTGTGCCTTGCAAGGGCAGTGTGTGATCAAAAGGGCCTTCTTGCACTCATGGGGTATTTACCAAAGCAGAGCAGGATCTTTGTTTCCATGTTGCGTTTTCTATAATGAAAGGAGCGAGTCCTTTGGAAAGACTGTGTGAGCATGTTACAAATCTGTGGCAGACCTTAACCGTCGTGGAAACATCTTGGTAGCCCTCAGCACACATGGAAACACCTTGCTGCAGCTGGGTCACAGTTCTGGACGTGCACTTTCAAAATTAGGACAGGTCGAGGTTTGGTGAAAAGACACAATTTCACAAAACCGTCTCGAAGACTTGTCACTCGGCCCTGTGCAAGGAGTCATCTTTGCCAGGTTTCTCTCTGATGGGTATCGGTGACAGTCTGTGCATCAGGCTTGCACGATTGGGTCCACAAATTCATAATAACATAAAATTCCATGAAATTATAGTAGTAGATAATTAACAGTCTGGGATCTCTTTAGGGATGTGTTTTATAGTAGAGAAAATGGTATCCTTTGCACATAAGCTGTTTGCTTTGGCCAAGAAGGTGAATGGCAACTGGAGTGAAGTGGGGACATCTGCAATGTCCCAAGTTGAAGGTTCCCTTTTCTCTGAGAAACTGATGCTCTGCTTTTGGGGGTTTCTTTAGCAGGTACCCACAAGTCATCCTGGAATTTGCTAGTGGGTACTGCTTTCTCAGAGAATCTGCAGAATCACCAAGTCATTTGTATACAAAAAGCATAAAATTCTATTTCCTAATGCTTTTGTGCTTCCTGCAGATGTGTGTGTGATTGAGATGAACCTAACCCATTTGCAGCCTGAGGACCATCATCTCTTGCCTGGGTCATGCATGGTCTCACCCTCTGGCACAAACTATTGCACTGCCTATTGCAGTGGTCTCTGCCATCTGAAAGGACAGATACACATATATTCTCCTGATTTGTTTTAATTTGGCTTTAATTTCTCATGGTGCTAAATAACCTTTCAGAAATTTCAATGATGTGTGAGTTATAAATAAGAAAAATTCTGGTCACTGGGTTTCGCCAGTTGGGAATGACATAATTTACACGTGTCCTTAATGCAGCTGTTATGAGCCTAAATAAAATGCTGACTTTGAATATGTGCACAGATCCTGTGTAGTTATGGAGCAGTGTCGTGTTTACGGGAGAGCCTCACAGCATCGCTGACTTCTTCTCAGCTGATGTTTGGGCAAAACAAGGGCCGGCTCAGACAGTCTGGAGTTGATCATCTGCTCTTGGCCCAGGTTTCTACTTCTTAACTTGTCTCCAGTGGCTCTTTACTTAGTGAGTGGGACTAGTGGGAGGTGATGACATGTGGTATGAGGCTGTAGCTGTGGCTAATGGAAGTTTATGGTTGTCTGCATGTTTGCAGTTTTCTTTCAGAGACGATGCAGTGTGAAGCAAATAGAAATTCAGAGATTTTTTTCTTTCTTTCTTTTTCTGCCTAACATTATCCTGAGATAGGAATGCACAAAACTATTTTGTCACAACAAAGAAGTTGGGCCACCTCTGCGGATGGTGGCAGATGTGGTTTGTGGCTGAAACGGGCATTTTAAAGTGCTTCTTCCAAGCTATTTATTTTCAAAATCCCTGCTGTTCCTTGCTTGTCCTCCCTGCAGTCCCTTGATGAGCAGCTCTTACCTGTGACCAGTGTTAGTCTGACCTTCCTCATCATTGCTCCATAAAAGAACGAGTGCCTAGCACACATTTTCATTGTGATGAAGTAGTTGGACACGGCACTGTGACTTTGGAAGAACGCTTGATGCTGTCACTGCGGTATGGAGAACAACGGATCTTCCTAAAGTCCTGCTTGGTAACTGTAAAGTCAGTGGCTTTTTCCAAGAAGGAAAATGCCACCTCCAGCATTGGAAGCATTGTTCCAGCTTGAACAAGGTTGGCTCTTTGCTTCCCAACAGTCTCTAGGAAATGGTGGAGATGCCAGCAGTGCTAATGAACTAATGATCTAAGACGTCCTCCTTCCTTTTGCCTAATGTCTTCCTCTAAAAGGAGCTGCATTTAATGTGACCTTAAAGATTGAAAATTTCAAAAGTTAGTGACCACCAATTGGTTTAATGCAGTGAAATAGCAACTGCAGCTTTTTTTTTTTTCTCTTTAAACTGAAGGAAAAAGTTTGAAAAATGACTAAATTTGCAAGCAAAAGAATGTTCCCTACCAGGCTCTAAGTAGGTCAGGATCTGCGTCACCCTTGGAAGGGAAGTTGTGATCCATCCCGCTAAGTATCCTACAGGGCTTGGGGAGGATGTTTCTGGTGCTTCTTTTTATTTTTATTTTTATTTCTAAGTCAGAACATACTTGTTCTTGTCCAGTGAACCATTGTTTCACTGGACGTTATGTTGTAGGGAATTTAAAGACGTCACTGGAACACTTATCATGCTGTGTCCCACCAAGAATTTAATCCTAAGGTCTCCACTGTTTATGAAGCACAGTCCATAATTTATCTCATGCTGAGGAAAGCTGTGATAATGGTTGTTTAGGGATTATGTGAAAATGGAGTGAGGAATGACCCTTAAAAATTGGTAGGAAGTAGAAGATTCCCAAATGAGACGTGGGGGTGGCGGGAGGGAAGCTTTTTGACTTGCTACTGCTAGGATTTTCTAATGAACATTTCCTTCGCACTTACACCGGGACAAGTGAAGATTGGTGAGGTACAAGGAAACTTTTCAAGGAAATGCAATAAAATCTGGGTGGTTACAGAAAGTAAACCTGCAGCTTAGAGCAACTGGCCTGTATCACTTCTGCAGCTCCAGGACTACGCAGGCACAGCGTGTGAGAAGTCGCTTGTGCTGAGATCATTAGAGGAGCAAAAGTGCCTCCTCTGGGAAGGGATAAGCAGCAAATAAGTTTTAGGCACAAAGCTAGCAGGGTTTTCCTGTGTAACCTTTCCTCTGTAGCAAGAGATGCCTTACCAGGTTTGTGGGCTCATATTTCATATCTCCTCTTTTTTAGGTTGTAAAAATGTAGATTTGTCAAAACCTTGCAGGTCATGTGGTCTTTAGTGCTTCTAGGGGCAAATGTTCTGTGACTTCTCTGGTCTGTCTAATTCATGGTTATGTAAAAAGGTAAGGACTGAACTTGGTGATCCGACAGGTCCCTGTTTGTGTGTGCTGTTATGCTGAAGTGGACTTGTTCAGCAAGCCCGGAATTGTTTGTTGGAATTTGGTATAGGTGGCATGCCAAAAGCTTCCTCTTGATTTCCCCCTGCACATTTTGAAAAACAGAAATGCACAAACCTTCCATTCTCTGCAAGTGAATGTACCCATTTTCACAATGCCAGTCTTGCACTTTAAAAGATACTTGTGCAGGGTTTTGTCTTTAAGGATTAACTCCGCACTTGGATGCAAGATAGCAATAAAATGCTATTGAATCTTTTTTTTTTCCTCTCCTTTCGTCATTTTTCTTGATAGCTTTTCTGCAAGTTAACATTAACATTAATTTAGCCTGATCTCTGTAGCTCTATGTGGAGTGTGTAGAGATCATTCTTGATTCTATTCCCATTGCTACAGTAAAGGGAATGAAGATTTAGCAAGTCATTGCAAACAATACTTTCAGGCAGGAAATTAAGACTGCCCCAATCAATTGAAATTCCAGTAGGGAATTGGGATATGATGTAGAATTACCTACAGTTGTCTGGGAAATCTGAGTGCTATCAACAACAAAAAGGCTACTGAGTCTTTAATATTCAAAAGCTACTGGTGCCTTTGGTCTGGCTTATTGAAAAGGCAGCTGTGTTGGAAAACAACTTGTTTGCTAAAGCCCCCTTGGACTGATGAAGAGGAGAGAAAAACAATTTGAGTGGTGAGCATCAACTACTGTTGTGCGTAAGTCACCCATCTAAAATTTTTTTTAACTTATGAGTAGAGGCGTGTTATAGTTCAAGATGTCCAGAAGATTTCCAAATCAGCTCCTATATATACTTGCTACCCGAAGACTTTGTTTTTTTTTATAAGGTAGTAGGATATGTGATTGTTACCTACATGTTAAATAACATGTATTATCTGAAATAAGAGAAACTGGAAATACTTAGACTTTAGTTTTATACTGTGCACATGAAATAGCACCACTGCTGTGATAGAAACTAAGGTTTCCAGTGTAAATTCTGCACTCCTGGTTGGACCTATTAATTCACCCTAAGCAACTTATTCTGCCCAATATCTATCTATCTATCTATTTCCTAAAACATTTAGTGGGATCTCCTCTGATAAGCTAGTTGGCCATTCTTCTAATTGTCCTGGTGGCCCTTTTCTGAGCTTCTGTCTGGAGTGTGAGTGGTGAGACCTGCATGTGTGATTGTGGGTGAGGTCTCAGCAGAACCTGATTCTGGTGCTTGGATCGTGTGGACCTTTTCATGACCATCACATCACAGCGTGATCATGAGCTACAAGGTCTCTCTCCTTCTCTTGGGTCCTTTTCAAATGATGACCTCCCAGTTAACTTTGTCACTGTTCTCAAATGCATAAATTTGTCTTGTCCAGTTGCATTGCTTCCTATTTTTATCGTTGAAAGACTTGCCTGTAAAATAACCTCATACCTTTATTTTAAAATACTCAGAAATGCTGTGACCTGCTTTTTAGCTCCTTTAATATTAATGATTTTTGAAAAATTTCTGCCTCATCCTTCTTCTAATGCCCCACTTGTTGTTCCTGAATTGCTTGTGTTGTATCTGATTTTTGTCTCACCTTTCTAGAGTTGTGTTGGGGTACCCTGAAATTATGTTTGTCTCTGTGCTTTCAGAACAAGCTAAAATAGCCATATATGCCATAAAAGCTTCATAAGAGGGAAGGAAAGGACAAAATTTAGCAACAATATTGTGCGCTGTTCAATTCTCAGCTTTCATATAGAGTCATAGTATAGTTGAGTTTGGAAGGGATCTCTGGAGACCAGCGAGTCCAAGCCCCTGCTCAAGCAGGGTCACCTAAAGCACGTGGCACAGGATCGTGTCCAGGTGGGTTTTGAAGATCTGCAGAGAAGGAGACCCCGCAACCTCTTTGGGCAGCCTGTTTGCAAGAAAAATGCTTTTTGTACTCTTCCATCCATAGGCTTACTTTGACTGTGACTGTGTTTGACAGCGGACTGCTTTAAATAGTCCCATCCTGGTTGCTCCCTGCTACCTGCACTTTTGTCCTTCTGTGTGTGCTGGTGAATTAAGTGATGAACCAAACTGGGGAGTTTAGCTGGTTGAAAAATAAACCAATAAATAACCTGTGGTTGCACAAATGTTCATTTCTGGCCCGTGGGGTAGAATGGCAGCGGGGAGGGACCATGTACAGCAGGGGCTGAAGGGAGGTTAGAGCAACCCGTTTGCCATTAGTGCTGGCTTAACGAGAGCTTCAGTTTTGGTTTTCCTGTGTTGATTATATAAATTCAGGTTGCTAGGAGCTTTGCTACCCATGCGGATGGGATTTGGACTTGCACTTTAAGTTGGGTCACTCACTTCTAACATAAATTCCCTAAAAGAAAATAGCTTATTTTTTTTTCCTTTGTATCATGAAACATGCTTTACATTGCAGTTCCTACATAGCACTTTACAAGCTCAATCTGCCATGACAATCTTTTCAAACCAAACATCCTTTCTAGTAGAGGTTGCAGTTCTTCATTGCATGCTGCTTTTTGAGCCCTGGCAGTGTTTTCAGCGCCATCCTGAACATGGAAGATATGTAAGTGTTGCTCTAATCGACTCCTTTCATTAACACCATTCTAGTTGTTCTTCAGTGTGTATACAAGCACCCGCCATGTCTGTCTTTATCGGAATTGTTTAAGGAAGCTGGATTGTGTACTTTTTATGCTTAGAGTGAAATATAAGCCTGTGCTCTTGGCAGAAGTTTGGCTTGGTTCCTCCCAAAAGCTGCAAGGCTTGAGCCAACATTTGCAGATCATTCAACAGGTATGTCTGGAAGAGATGGGTAAAAGCTTTTTTTGATTTTGAGAGACTCTTAAAAACTCACGTTTCCCACTGGGACCCCAAACCACTGTTGTTTTTCTGGAAACCTAGGTCATATGTCTGGCTCTCTTAAGGACGTGTGTTTTATCAACTTTATCTCTTTACTTGCTGAAGCTAGACATGAACTATGGGAGTGTCTTGTGACAAGCCCTCAGTAAAGTGGACAGGATATCTGATCATACCATAAATATATTTTTTAAAATTTTATTATTATTATTTTTCCCTTTCACTGTATAGCCACATTTCCTAGCCTTGCTCCCACATATCCATCGATACAATCCAACGTGTTGAAAGTGTGGGATGGAAGGTAGGCTTGGACTGAACAAAAGACTTGTGACCTTTTGGAGTCCCCACAGCTTTTCAGTTGTGTTTTGCTTTTCCAGGTATGATTACTGGTATTTGCAGGTGTTTCATAAGACGGAGCAAATGAATGCACAAAATACTTGAGCTAATAAGGTCTCTAAGCTCCGGGGGCCGGTTAGCCCACACAATGGGGCAGGAGTTTCTCACGCGCTAACAAACGGGCCCGGGAGGAGATGGGAGCAAAGGATCTGCTGTTACGTTGAGCGTGAGATCTTAAACCTGTTAAGGAGAAGTTTGTTTGTCTTGGCGCCGCGAGACAATGGGCACCGCCGAACCGGACCGCGTCTGCGGAGGGCAGCTTCCGCATTGAAGGCGGCTGTGGAGAAATTTGGAGGTTGTGCAGTATGGTCAGGTGCGCTGTGGGCAGCTGTCCGCAGAGCTACCAAGTTTAGCGTGTGTTTGAAAACCCCCCGAACGGGCAGGGATTCTTACTCGAGGAGAGTCAGGCATAATAAAGGGGCTGTTGACATAGGTGAATTATTATTTTAATGCATGTGTTTGCATAGTAGGCTGTAATGGGTTTGAAGTAGTTATCCTGGTACACTGGGTAAATTCTCTGTCAATTTTGGTTTGTCTACTCATTATGAGAACACTTATTTCTCAATGCCACACAGCTGCTCTCGGATTGCTAAGAATTGGCCTGTCAAGTAAATGCATTTGGGCTCGGCTCACATAATTTTGCTGTAAAACACTTTTTTTTAATAATTGTGTGCTTAATTGTCTAGATGGCAGTATTTCATGTTTATTTAGCTATCAATAGAAATAATTTCTGTAAGCTATTTGTAATAATACCATAAAAGATTCTTCCCTATTTTTGGGGGGAGGTGGGAGGCAGAAAAAGTTCACATAGGATAGGATAAATGTAAGTTAAGTTTTGGCTTGCTGTAACCCCTTAGCTAGGTCCAAACCACTTGAAATGGTTTTGTAATGGAGATGTTGACACACACTGGGTGGTGGAAATGTTTGTTATTGATTCTCTCAATATGTTTCTCTCTGCTTAAAATGTCAGTTGTTCAAGGCTGGGCATCCAGCACTACCTGATCTGCTTTCTTCCTGCTAAGTGCAGCTGAGATGAACTGGTCTGCAGTGTTTGTGGAGTGATCAGGGTACGTGGGTGTTTGGAGGAGATGGTTAACTGTGGCAGAATCCTCTGAATTTTTGAGCTGTCTGGGTTCGTTCAACCTCCTCCTCTCTGCATGTGGGGCAGAACTAGTCTGACAGCACAAAATTGAAACAAAAGTGTGTGCGTGCATCTTATTCCCCAAAGATACTGTCTTCTTCTCAACTATTTATCTGCTTAGTAACTTGGCAGATGATGCTGAGAATTGACATAATGCAGATTTAGACAGTGTTATATAGACAGAGCTTTTCTTTTTCTTTGTTATCCTTGTTTTGTGAAGAAAGATTTAAGATCAAGTCTCTGGAGTCTTGGTATTCCTGAAAAAAATGCAAGTTAGCAAAGCAATCTATTGAGATTTTAGTCTTGCAGCGCATGTTACTGGAGGCTGGAGAGTGGGGAGCTGCAGACAACGGGCGATAGCTTATTAGCGCTAAATAAATTCTTGTCTGTTCATTAATAGAAAAATGACATTGCTTAAAACCTGAAATGTTTTATATTATAATAATGAGCTGTAACCTGTACATGGCAGGTGAAACCTGAGAGACCTATTCGTTTTTTAGTTGAAAACAGACCCAGTGCGACATTTATTTATTTATTTAGGCCTCATGGGTTTTCCAGCGCTTTCTGATATTGTTCTTTTATGAGGTAAAAACAGCAAAATCCCTGTTAGAACTGAACAGAATCTGAACTGGGGGAGAGGGAAGGAGTAGCGAGCGTGTTCTCCCCTCTGGCTGTCTTGCATTTTGCCAGCAGAAGCGGTGACCCAAAGGACCAGGCAGCTGCTTCTGCAAGTCCTTGAAAGAAGCACTTCCAGATTCCTGAAGCCGAGATGTGAAAAGCAAAAGACTTATTTTGTCTTGCAGCAGTCCCAGCTTCCCTCTCGTCTCGGGGCTACTGATATCCTAAGCTTCTTCATTCTGCAGCTTTCCGAAGTGCCGGGTGACCTGGCACTCGCGCTCTTCTTGCCTCCGTTTTTGATCCCTAACCCCTGAAATGGAGAGGGGAAATAAACATTTCTCCTCGTCCTTTGAAGAGCTGTGGGATCTGTGTTCATCACTGCCATGGATCCTAGAATCTGCATGTTTAAGCCGTACCGACTTGTCCATCAGCCTGTTTTTGGAAGAACGCGCAATGGCCAATTGCAAATATTGGATGAAGTTTTGTCTACGTGGCAGAAACCGCTGTGGGTTTCGAGTCCCTGCTAAAAGTGTGAGACTTTGCGAGAAAAACAGGTTAGACAGGTGCCAGCTCCATACTGGGCCACTCTTGTCCCAATTAAGAGTTGTGGTGCAAAAACATAAAATTGTCTATCCAAGCTAAGCACAAAATCTCTGAGCTTTCTCAGATGCATCTTTGATTTAGAAACCAATCTAGATAATTTTCTGCCAGATTTCTCATGTGTGTGGTTTTCCTGTTTCTTCTTAATGTTCCCCATTCATAAATCAAGAATCACTCAATTTCTATAAGCAAATTTCCCTTTGAATTCAGAGCTGAGGACCATGTGGAAATAGACTTTTTATTTTTGCTATTCTTTCCATTCCATTTGTTTGTGGTTCAAGTCTTGGCTATATGCTCAAGACTCTATTACTATTTTGTAAATCTAGAATTTTTTTCTGTTGTTTATGCGTGTTACTTTAAATTTGAGAAATATCTTGGTTAATAAGGCAAAAAAAGAGAGACTTGGAGATCCTAAATATTTCATACTGTTTAATAGGTATATCTACTAAAAATAGCCTTTGCAAAGAAACGTAGTAGCTTCTCTAATATTTTTAGTCAAAAGCAGAAGCCGTAAAGATTTTCTCTGACATGATTAATGGCTATGTATCTCAATTCCTGCATTTTTTTTTTGCTAGGCTCAGCGGAATCTAAGATTTTAAAAAGGAAAGTTGCTAGTACTCCTGCTTGCAAAAATAGCTCTTCCTTTATTCTGTTTTGTTTGCTCTTTTGCCAGCTCATGTGGTGAGCCCTTCTCATGCGCTGAATGTCCAAGAGGATTGATTCCTTATCTCCCGTGCTCCTTGCATGAAGGCGGCAGTGTGAGTGCTTGCGTGTGTGGAATGCAGGATTGGGCACAAATCTTTCACCCTCTGAGATGCTTTTTTGTCCAAAACAAACAGTCGGTTCCAGTAAGTGTATTTTAGTTGATAAATATCTGATAGTTTTCTGGAGAGGAACTGCTTTTTGTTTTCTGCCATGAACCAGAAACGTTGTTAGGCTGCTCTGAAGCCACTGAACTCTGATGTGTAGAGGAGGCAGATGGTGCTGCTGGTGCATTCGTGGTGTGAAGGCATCCTGATGCTTCGTTATTTGCCTTCCTCTGAAATGTGGCATCCTCCTAGGTTGCCTACGGACCAAGCTAGTCATTTAGTATTTCCTGGGGATGAAAAGGGGGAAAAAGACGGGAAAAACCATGGAAATGAAAGCTAGTGTATGGGTATTTATTGCCCTGTTGCGGAAGACCAGGAGACCTTTTTATTCCTGGAGATGATGCGGTTGCTTTCTTTGGTGACATTACTAATAGTCTTCCCCCGTTGTTCACACGTGCTTAACTCTCTGGGCATTTTTCTATTGATATCTTCACGCGGATTACCTATTCTCAAGTTTCAGACATCAATCTGAACAGCAATGGAATGTTTTAGTGGATGTATAAAATACAAATCACGGAGGCCGTGTGAGCTCAGTGCCAAGATGAGAACCAGCAATATCCCACCTGGATTTGTTTAGACCTCGTGTGAAATTGTTGTCTTAATTATTTACAGTTTTGAACAATTGTATAGTCCTTATTTTTTAGGCAAACACATTTGTCATTGTATATGTGGCAGGTATGCATATCTGTAGTTGTTATACAGAAATACAAAATTTAATATTAATATAATACATAAAGCATATCTGAGATATGTATTTGTACAATATAATAGATTTTATCCTGTGTTGTTATTTAATTTATTTTCTATAATAGAAATACACAATTCTTGAGGCTTAAGCAAAGCCAGAGCCACATATTTTGGCCTTGCTTTGCAGAGGTGCTAAGCCTGGAGGATGCTCTGCTCCCTTCGGTGCCCATCTTGTCCTTGCACACAGATGGAGAAGAGTTGGACCTGCACAGAAATGGAGTTATCACCTGACTTGCTGTCTGCCCCTCTGTGCTGCCTGGCAGTGATTTTACGTACTGTTGGAGAGGTCCCATAAGCTGCCGCATCTCTTGGGCGTCGCGCCGTGTTTTTCCTTGTCACAGTCCGAGATGAAATTCTTTCAAGTCGCGGCTTGCTCTGCTGTTTGCACTGAGCCTAGTGCAGGAACAGAGGCTTTGGGGAGATTTTACAATGTAAATACACCTTTCTTGGAGTCTGCCTTGGTGCTGGGTGCATGCGGACTGAGGGTAGCGGCAGCGACAGGAACTAGTTGGACGGGAATTCGGGATATGGCTTTTTTTCCTCCTTTAAGAACAAGATTGAAACGTATATCCAAGCCTGTCGCCGTTGCTGGGAAAGCGGCTATGATTTTAGTGGGGGCAAAATGACATCTCTCGTAGGAAATAACCCTGGTGCATATTAAATGTGGGAGGGGGAGGCAAGGCAGGATTGGAGTGAAGCCAGTCCTGCCCTTGCCTTGTCCCGTACAAGCTATTTTGAAATCAAAAGGAATTATGTATAAATAACCGAGGGTGGAAGCGCATGAGCGAGTGCGAAGGGACTTGCTCACCTGGTGCGAAATTCCCATGCTGAGGTGTTGACTTATCTTTATATATATATATATATATATATATATATATGTATATATTTAGCACAAAGAGCTCATTTCTAACCTCGGAAAGATGGGTCTCGGTTTGGGAAGGCACCGAAGCGCTTTCCCGAGGGGTGGTGTTCTCCAGACTGAGTCTTGTGTCACCTTGAAAGGCCTTTGGTTTAGGGAAGGGCAGGGGAATAAAACAAGGTAGTTTCAGGTGCTGCCACCTGAGTGAAACATCCCGCCCAGGGAGACCCTGTTCGGTGGGTCCCTGTTCACGCAGAGCAGCACCAGCACCTGCGCACGGAGCCACCTGCGGAGCCCTGCGCCTTTCCACTCCCTTTTCTCCTGCCTAAAAATAGGAAACGGGAGAGGGAGGCTCTTTGCTGGGCTCTGGTTGCTGTGTTGAGAAAGACAAAACGAAGCTGGAATGGCTGGCAGCGGGGAGAGCCCTTTCCTGTCCTTTCCCCTGCTCTCATTTAACGTTTCTTCTGGGCAGCAATGGGTAAAACGGGGTCCAGAAGAGGCACGTAGCCCTGAGCTGCCATCCCTGTCGCTTGTGACTTGCAGGCTGTGTGTGCCAAAAGTTTTGAATAAAAATTTGCTTTGGAATAATAATAATAATAAAATAAAGCTTTTTAAATTTTTATTATTTTTTTCTCTCCTGTAATTCATAAGCCACCCTCACATTTATCCTGCACCTTCTAATCCCAGCAGTTGCGGCTGAGCAAAACCAGCCGTCTCCAGCCTGCGCCGCCGCCGCCAGCCCTGTCCAGTTTCGGTGCCTTCACAGCCCCATCAGAGCCCTGTCTTGTGGCTCCAGCCACTCCTGTACTTTATTTATTTATTTTTTAATATATATATTTAATAATTATTGGCTTTCTTGTGTTCTCTCTGTATTAAATGCTGAGTGGCTGGTCAGCAAGCATATGAAACCCAGCGATGCACCTGGGCACCATCTTGGTGTCCCCCCTCATGTGTCTGGTTCCTTGCATAGTGAACTGGCCAGGGCAAATAAATGATTTTTTTCTGTGTAGTCTCAGAGTAGGTAAGAATATTGCAGTGTAGCCTACACAAAATGAGTGTGATGGAGTCGATAAACCAGCTTCCGCCTTACCACAAAAAGCGTGTGGTTGTGCTGCTGAGATGGCTTCCCCTGAGGTGGCCATGGTGGAGAGCGCTGGCTTCTCTTGCCTTTGAGGGAAAACTGCCCTCTTCAGGGCATGTGTGTGGAGAGAACCTGAAACAAGGGCAGGGCAGTGTTGCCCTTGCTGTTTGAGTCCTGGCTCTGCTGACACTTGTCCCTTTTCCCCCAGATGCGAGAGCTGCGTGGAGCTGCTGTTCGTGAGAGGCGCCGGCAACTGCCAGGAGTGCGATACCCCCCTGCGCAAGAGCAACTTCAGGGTGCAGCTCTTCGAGGACCCCGCCATCGACAAGGAAGTGGAAATTCGGAAGAAGGTGCTGAAAATGTGAGTGTCACCCTGGTAAAGAGAAGCTAGAGGGAAGAAATGTGTAGATTAGGCGCTTAGGGACATGATTTAGCAGGATGGTGTTGAAGGGTTTGTGGTTGGACTCGATCTTGAAGATCTTTTCCAACCGTAATGATTCTGTGATTTGATGGATCGCTGTACCCGCAAATGAACATTTTTTTAAATTCCATTACTACATAGAGGAATAACCAAACAGATAACTTTGTTCACTTTAACACTGAGGGATTTCAGAAAATCTGACCACACGGTGCAGGAAGAATGGAGCCTCATGGAATTCTTGCTTGGTGTTTAAAAAAGATATTGAGCTTCCTATGTAACCTCATTTGGCTAATGTGGGTAATTAGCTGTGTGGACTACAGGTGCTTTCTCTTTGAGAGGTGACCAGTAGAGTGGGGCAAGAATCAGGACCTTGAGAGTTTTGTTTCTTGGGGACCTGTTTGGAGAACTGAGGTCTGGTTCTCCCTCAAAACGGAGATGAATAAACACAAGAGAAGCTGTGTTCACACTGCTGTTACGTACAACCAGCATTACTAAAAATGCTCCCTTAACAAATCTTATGTTACCTGTCATGCAGATTTGAGAGATTTTGGTATTAAGATAAGTTGCATCTAAAATTACATCTAACTTGTGGGCAAGAAGCAACGTTTTATGGGGGAAAACAGGAGGGACAGTTGATCTCCTGGAGAAGAGGGTCTATTGGAAAGTAAAAATCCTGGAGGGTTGTATGTGGGAAGACATAAGGGTAAACTGTAAGCTTGGCAGCCTTTTCTAAGACTACAATATTTTCTAAGGCTACAGTATTAAATGAGCCATATGATGCTGAGATTTGGGGAAATTGCCTCATTGAACACCAAGATGTATCGGTATCTAATGTGGAAAGAGGTATCGTTTTGGCTTGGTTATAATGGCTGCTGAAGTTAACAGAGGTCAGAGCCTGAACATGACATGAAACACTAGTAGAAAAGAAAATATTGCGGAATACTCGATCTGCTTGGATTTCCCAGATTAGTTTTTAGTAGGTAGAAAAAAAATCCTAAATTGGAATTTGGCCTCAGTTCTGGGGATTTTTATATATATGTGATACGTGTACACATGTATATGTGTTTGTAGGTGTTATGTATCTTTATCTGAACAGGCTTTTTCTTTTTTTTTTTTTTTTTTCTCTCTTGGGGCAGAAAGTAACATGTCCTGACTCCTAGAGACTGTCCATGTTCTGCCTAGATTTGTTGTCCCTTCACCTTTTCACTCTGTCCCAATAGCAGGAATTCTCTCAATGAGTTTTGGAGTGATTTACTGATGTGAAATAAATATATTTTGTAGCATTTTAAGTTTGCTGCTAAAATATACTTTCTGTTGTTGGCACAAAGCCAACTCCTTACTTTGGTATTTCTAGAAAAGCTTTTCTTGTGGCTGTTGCTGTTGTCTCTGCCTTTGACAAGCTTTCTGTGAGCAAGAGGTGGCTTGTGGTTACTGCATTCCAGCCTCTGTGCTCCCCTTTACCTTCAACCCTGGCAAATAGTAGGGAATGACAGCACTTATGCTGGACCAGCTGCGTTCCTCTGAAATGAGCACTTCTGTATCTTTTTATAATATTCTGTACTTTGGTCAACTGTGGGAGTCACAAAACACACTGCTGATTAAACTAGGTCAGACCTAATATGCTTGCAGCAAGAGCTTTGTTGAGATGAAAATTCATCTTTGTGTTACATAAACGATTGTTTCTCTTCTCTCAAAGATACAATAAAAGAGAGGATGACTTTCCAAGTCTGAATGAATATAATGATTTCCTGGAAGAAATAGAAGAAATTGGTAAGTCCTAATGCTTGCATTTTTGATGTGCTGTGCTCATGAGACCATAGGCTTTTATCTTCTGACTCAGCTGTCTATGAGAATGTCTAAGTTGAGTTTCTTTAATAGGATTTATTGTAGTATCTGATGCTTATCTAATTACTTTCTCTGTACATTTTTAATCATATTTGCTGAACTGTTGGACTTTGTTCAGTAAAACATTTTAGCTGCCAGAGAAAAATCATGATATAAAGAGGACTCAATGCATTAAAATTGGGAAAGAAGGGCTTGCAGGGGATTGCTGGTGTTTTACTGAGGAAAAATTAAACAAAGAGGATAAATTCAATTTTTTTCTATATCCATTAGCTTTATTTACCATGACAGAAGCCATATGGTGTCTTTCATCATTTTTTTTTGCTTCTGCAAGCAGCGTACTCAAAGTTACTTTGAAGCTGACCTTACATACCACTGTGGTAGCATTTTATGTTGCTGTGCAGGAGAAGGTGATTTAGGAACAGACACTGATTTCTTTCTCTTTGCATTGGCTGAAACAGAGCTTTGCCCTTTGAGAAGGCACTGTGTTATCAACAGAGTATTTTCTTCTTTCTTAGGGAGATTTGTGATTTATGACAGAGTAATGGAGTTTGCCTAGGAAAACATGGATGTGTTCAAAGGAGTCACTATTAAATAGTCACTATTAAATGATTTGTTTCTTGGTTTTAGGGTCTTCTCTCCCCTTTTTTTTTTCCTTTTGTCCTGGAGGAAGAAGAGGTGGCAATTTGAAGGAAAACATGCCACTCCCTTTCAGTTTCTCAGAGGAGCCCTTCCTCTTCTTTGGACTGTGGTATTTGTAGAAATGCATCCAATATATTTATTGGTGTGAGTAATGTATCATGTTTTTATTGGCATCAAAAAGCTGAGGCTGGAGAGCTAAATTGTGTGGCTGGGAATCACCAGGCACACTCATTCGGGTCCAAATATCTGGTGTGGAGATTATGTGGGTGTAGTTCTGTTTGCATATTGTTTTGGATGCTGTGGAGAAAGGAGTGAGTAGGAAGAAGGGTTGCAACTTAGCCTGAGGATGCTGGAAGAGTCTGTGTGCTCCCGGAAAGGAAAATTGCTTTTTATTTATGTAGCATTTAATAAACGTTTCCCACTTACTGCTGTTATATTAGTTTTCAATGTCTACAATGAAAGAGTAAAGTTTTGCCTGAAATTACTTGAAACTAGTTAATTTGTGCAGGGAGTTACGATTTTTGAGCCCAGTTTTTATATTTCACAGAGATCCAGAGCCTGTGCTAGTAACTTTTTTCGAAGCGGTAGAACTCTCCGTGAGTCTTCATAACCTTGTGAGTCCAAGTGAATGTCTGTAGTTGTGTTGATGCTGCAAATACATAAAAAAAGGCTCAAGGAAAGTTATTTGGGTTTGAAGTCAGTTGCCAGAAGGGGTCATCCCCTATGCTAGAAGGGATGCAAAGACTGTGTATATTCTGATTTTCCTTTGTGGCCATCAGGGTGATCAAAGGAAAGAAGGGGTGCAATTAAGACAACTCTTCATTTTCACTGTCTGAGGGGTCATTTTTATAAACTACTAACTTCAAGCAGAACTTTTAAGCAGAAGATAGAGGGCTGCTTTGGTTCAAGAACAGCACCTTGGAGTAAAAATTCAAGCCCCTTTCCCCTTTCCTTGGGGACAGAGCTTCTTCACACATCTTGTTTTCCAACGTGGTCATTCCTGTCTCCCCAAACTTATCCCTGCTTGTGCTTCTGAGCCAAGTTCTGCAGCATGTAGCAGGAGCAGGATGATTTCTTGCACTGTTCTTGCTGTGCATGTTCATATGGGTGGCTGAACAACGTGTCAGAGGTGTCTTAAAGTCTGTATAGCGGCTTAATGTTTCACTGCTAGAAGGACTTGTTATTTCGTATTTTTATATGTGTCACTTCCCTGCTCGTGTGTGCAAGTGATAAACTGGGCTTCAGAGAGGGAAAGAAAGAGCGTAGTCATGCAGAGCAAAGCTTTGCAGAGACAATGTATAACACTTGGCAAAAGCTGTTGGTGGTTGTTAAAACTGGCAATTTAACAAGCTTGGGTGCAGAGGATCATTTTTAACCTTCGCTTCTCTCTTGCCAAATTCTCAATTTTTATGTGGGTGGGTCAAAGTGACTAAAAGTTCAACTTTACCTTGTTTCTTCCTTGCTGGCAAGTTCTGATTCTTTGGGCTGTGAGTGTGTGTGCGTGTTCATCTAAAATAATTGGATGGTAGAGATAAAATATGAAAGTCCTGTTTGATGTGACCCTGACACAGTTCTTCCAGTTCTCCCAAATGTTTCAGGTAAATTGACTCCAACATTAGAGGGAGCTGACCTGCCTTATTCCATTGATAGATGCGTGACCCCACCTGAAGTCTATTTTCCCCTTTATATCCAAGTGTATTATATCTATGGATATTTTCTGTTTAAAGAACTGTTGGGTGGTACAGCATAAGTGTGTGTTTGGAGGGGGTGGGAAGTCAAACACTATGGTAGTTACCTCTTAAGAGCTCCGTTATATAAAAAAACATATTTTTGAAGTGGTTTCGAACATAGCCACTAAGTAATGCGTTGGATTAAAATGCATTATGGAAGACTTTAAATAGAAACCATGTTTTAAAGCAAGTTTTCCCTGGAAGAAAAATCTGTTGGACAACCTGAGAACGTTGGAAACAGTTCATCATCATTAACACTATGAAGGAAGATGACTGAAAGGGTTAAGTTCTGCCTTTGGGAAACGCGTGTACAGCCATTTATTGAAATGAGTCAGGTAGCTCTGCACGTATGGTGAGAAGGGCAGGGTTAGACTTTAAGTGGCCAGTCACAGTCTCTAAACATCCCACCAGCTTTAGCTGCTCTTCCTACAAGATTTTCTTCTTCCCTAGAGTGTTTCCCTAGCTGTTTTTTTAAAACCTCCTGTGCAAACTCCCTGCAATAGGGCCTGCCTCTCGGCATGTGCGTGCGCACGCTTGGCACGCAGCTCCCCTGCTACCCGATGGAGGCCTCCGGGCATGACCACAGCACAATTGTTCAAAGTAATTACTGCTTTCTAAAACTTTCCATACGTTCAGCTTGGAAAGAGGCTACCAGGTATGTGCCTGTCAAGTTCCTGTGTCTTGTTGCTTTTGATGCATTTTGTGCAATAACAGCCCCCTGGGTGACTTGTGTTCTTGCTCAGCATCCTTATCCACCGTGCGACCCTTGAATAGAAAGGACTTTACTATCTATAATCGCCTGTGGGTTATACTGTGTATTGTTATGCCCTTTCTGTGTGCACATAAGGATGGTTATGCTGTTGCTAACAATGGGAATAATCGGATTGGAAATCATCCAGCTCTATCAAAAGTCCTTTTGGATTCTCTCCTCCAAACAAAGACTTCAGTACTGTACCTGTTTCAGCCCAAGTGATCTTTCTTAGGAATAAGTGGTTTGAAAATCATCCAGCACTGTGCCAAGGTGTTTTTCTGGGAAATTATTGTCATAAGGGAAGACAACTGAGCATAAATAGAAAGAATTATTAGTATCTCACTAGTGTTTTTTTTTTTTTTTTTTTTTTTTTTTTTCCCTCCCCAGCCTAGCCATAAGTTTTCTCTTATCTGTGTTAACTGTTTCATAGTAAAAACAGATGCTGGCTGGAAGAGACTTCTCAAAGTCATCTACCCCATCTCTCTCCCATTCTTTCACCTTCCCTCTTCCAAACTGGGGAGGCAGCGGTGGAACGGGGCACTGGAAATGTGACAGGAGATGCTGCAGCAAAGCTGGGTCTTCAGGGTGGACTGAGGATCCTGTTGTCCGCCTTCTTTTCTAGTGCTCTTCTCACAGCAGTTGCTGCGGCACTTAGGCCACAGTGCCACTCTAGTTGGCACTTAGGAAAATAATAATTGAAATGATTTGTACCATTGTACCACTACATTTTGCAAGATAACCATTTGCAATGTTATTCTTAATATCTCTTAGGTATTTGGTAGACTGGGGAGGAGGTCAGGAAAGTGTTAAACTTTGAAAGGAGCAGCCATGTAACTTATTTCACTTTATTGCTAAAGTAACAGGATAAATCAGTTTTAGCCTCCTGAAGAAATAAAAAATGCTTTTTGACTACATACCATCTGAGAAAAAGAACTTCATCAAAAATTATATAATAAATTGATTACCTTTCTGTTGGAGCACTTAGTGCCAACCCTACACGGGTTGACATAGTTTACTGCTTTCTTTCTCTCTATCTTTTTGTAATTGTAGATATCATTAATCCATGGCTGTCTTATAGAAGAAGAGTTGGATGTATGGAGCAGCATCTCCTGTGTCTGATTGATGCCTCCACCTAGCTGAATTCTGCAGGGTTTCTTCACAGCTGGGACCAGAGAGTAGAAAGTGGATGTTGTAAGTGGTTTGTGGATGAGTGAAAAATGAACAACATACAACTTGCTCTGTAGATTCTCAGTCCTAGTACTTGCTGTCTCACCAGAGAGGGAATGTTCCTGATTAGTGAGTGGCAAGTACTTTTACATGCTAATGTTACTCTACCTTAAGGAATGAGCAGGAGAAGTCTCGGAAAATACGTAATATCGCTTACTAAAATGGGGAGGGTTTTGATCAAGCTGATCAAGCCTGACATTCACTTACATGCTGAAACTCTAGATAAATTATTGCACTGTGTAATCCAAAAATTTGTCTCAAATTTTCTTCTTTCTTTTATAACAACTAAAAAGGTGCTTTTCTGTTTGTTTTACAATTGCACAGTGAATGTTGCTTTAGAAAGATAAAAAATTAAAAATCTCCCTTTAAAGGCTGAATTTGAGAAGCACAGAGTTTACCTAAATAGAATGAAATGCTTCAGAAAAACACAATAGTCTTCCTGTTATACTTCAACAGATGTCTGAAGGCAAGTCAATTTATAAACCAACCAATGTGAGATGGATAAGTAGATAAATAATTGTTGCATACAAAACAGCTTCTGTTTCTTTTCCCTGAAGGGCTTCAGGCCTCTTATATCGGCTTATGCTATATTTCAACATGGACAAAAATAAGTCTGGCTTCTCTTTGAAACTTTTTTTCAAACTAGCCATCTGCTTTGCCAGTCATAGTCGGATCTATACCAATATTTTTTCAGGATAGGTGTAGCATGAGGGTTAGGCTTTTAACTCTTTGTTTTCCTCTTAGTTTTACAACCTAATCTATTTTTTATCTTTTTTTTTTTTATTGGAGCATCAGGAAAAATTACATTAAAAATAAAATTGTGGCAAATTCAAAGCAATCCAAATTGAGTAATACTGCCAAGTTGTATTTATATAAAAGGTATTGTGCTGTATATGACATGTTCATATGACTCTGCTCTTTGGTTTGAAGGGGACATAGGAAGAGTTTCTTAGTATCCTTCATGGCCTAGTCCCTTACCAAATGGACTTTCAGTTGTAATTGTGAGCTTATAATTGTACAAATCTGTATGCTCTAAATATTAATGAAAAAAAATGAAGTTCATGAAAAATATATTAGAAAATGTACTGGAAACTATTTGAGCTGGCTGGCTGGCCACTGGTAGCAACCATGCAGAGTCCAAGAGCATAGTTTGTCTTGCTGCTAGCATATTTGTGGTAGGAAGGAGGATTTTTGTTTTTCATTTATTCAAGGACAGCTGTTGGCACTGCTCTTGATCGAGTGACGTCCAAGTCTTAACACTGCTGCAGCAAAAAATACTTCTTCAGTATTTTAAGTCTTGAAATCTGGATCATGTGGCATTGAGGAGCAGCAGTTAAGGGTGCTGTTATGGGACCAGGTATTCCTCTGTAATACTGGTGAGTTGTGGCCCAGTGGAGGAAATCCATTTATATTTAAGGATGTAGGAAGTAGTGGTCCTTGAAGTTGTATTTCTGGTGAGGATACACAATAAATGTGACAGAACAAAACCTGCGTGGTGCAAGGGAACCCGAGGGTTGGGGAGACTCGATTCGTGGTGAGCATCCGCTGGAGCACGTGTTTCTGACCACGGCAGGGAAGCAGGAGGAGGAATAAACCTTTTTTTAACCTTACTCCCAGTAGGGCTGCAGGCCTTTAAGGACTGGCTGCACAGGTGGGTGTTGGAGATTCCTTTAAACACTGATATAGAAACAGGTCTCTTGCATGGAAATGTTGCTTCATACAAGTTGCTTCTGCAAGTTACGTGAGCTTTTGGAAGTGTTCCTGAATAAAGGTGGGGCATCAGCATAAGTGTAAAACTTTCCTTGCTTTACCCAGTATAAGCTTAACATTTTACAGCTTTGTGGTACACAAACCTAGCCAAATTGCTGAACCTATTAATGCTAACTAAGAAAGAAAAAGAAATTAGCCAGTGCTTGTCAGAGAACCTAGGTCACTAGCTTATTGCTGGATTATTTTTAGAGGAATATCCAAGATGTTCAGGAGCTCAGTGGCATTTGGCTTCTCATCTCATTCCTCCTCTTGCACCTGAAGGTGGCATCTGGGCATCCTGCTAGCACAGCATGTCTCATGTGCTATTTCTTTCTTGTGTCGTCATTGAAGAGTTTGGAGAGCTGCTGTGTGGATTTAAGTTGTAGGAAGTGCTGACATTCCCATGCAGCTGCTGTCACTGCAAAGCCCCAATCTTGACTGTGTGCCAGCGTTTTCACATGACAATTCTTCTCTGCCGTAATGCTCAAATATTAAACTGCTTGTCAGCTGGAAACTCTAGGCTTAGAAGTTGGAGGTCAAACCAAGACTAAAATAACATGTTTTCTTAAGGAAATGCTGCCACAACTGCAAACTGAATATTTGCTGCAATATGAAATTGGACAATGTTGTTATGCCTTTCGGAGAGGAAAAACAATAAAATGTGGCTGAGATGAGTAACTTCTCCCAAAACCCATCTTTGAAAGTCAGAGAGCTCTCTGGCTTTGGCCTTACCAGTGCCTAAAGGCAGCACCTAAGATGCTGTCAAGACTGCTGAGCTGGACACTGCACAAGGCTGCAGACTCGGCTGCCAAAATGTAGGAGAAAGGAAGCATTATTCCCTTGCCCTCGTCTTTGCAGAGGGAAGACCTCCAGAATAGAGGTCAAGTGCTTTGCCCAGGATTAGCAGCAATGTTGGAAATTGAACCCAGGTTTGGATTCTCGGTCAAATGCTTAAACCACAAAACCAGCCTGTATCCCAGCTTGCTCTGAAAGTTGGGAGGGTGCGGGATAGATTTCAGCTGTTTTAGGAGTCAGGATTAATTAAAATGTCAGTACTTTACTATTACCCTTTCTTTTGAAAACACGAAAAAATGAAAAATACTTTTTTTTTTTTTTTTTTTTTTTTTTTTTTTTTTTTTTAATTTGTTTAGGGTTAGGAATTTATTCAACTGTATTCTACCAGTCTTTTTTGTTGCAGTTTAAACAAGAACCGAGGAGGTGTGAAGGTCTAAGAGGATCTATCAATTGAGTACTCTGTGGAGGAGTATTCTTCCTACTCCCACTTCTGTATTCCTGCAATTTCCGTTGTACCAGCTCTGGCATTTGTCCGACCCCTTTGCGGAGCCAGGCCAGGCTGCAGGGAGGTTTCCGTTGCCTCTGCAAAGGGTCCAGAGAGTCCCTGAGTTGGAGCAGGGCAGAAGGCCAGAGTCGGGGCTGGGAGGTGGAGGTGAGAGCAGGACACCCCTGCAGGCAATAGGGAGCTGCTGGGGCTGGGTAAGTCTGACTGAACCGTATCCCACAGCCCTGCTCTTTTGGTCCTCTCCCCCATCCTACCTACCTCCTATTTTGTGTTGCAGCAGCAGTGCCTTCTTTGAAACCTGTTGTTCCTTTGGCTGCTCTGCAGGACTGAACTGAAATCTTCTAAGTCCCGGGTTGGCATCTTCACCTCCTTCCATCCTGTAGGAACTAGCTCAGTGAAATGACTACGTCATTCCTTCTTGCAAAGGGTTTATCAAGAGTGATGCAGATTTCTCTGTTTTTCCTCTGATTGCGCTGCGGCCACGTGGCAAACCTCTTAAAGGTTTGTGCCAGGGCTGTTGTCTAGGATGGCTTGAGGAGGGAGGTGGGCATGAGCCCAGCATCCCCCCTGGCTGGGGCTGCCTGGGTGACTCGTGGGATAATGGCTCTCAGTTGGGATTCGCTTGACCCACAGCTGAACCAGTGACCTGGGGGTGAAAGGCTCGAGCTCTGTATCAAATTACTAATCGCCCAACCTATATTCATCTTTCAAGCTGTTGATTATAGCCACCACTGAACTTCCTGAAGTAGCTTCTGCGCCGTATGTAGGTAATTGGGAATATCCAGCTAAGCAGTGGGGCTTGCTGACGAACCCTGCTGTACAGCTTGCTCATAGCTGTGTGGATATGTCCTCTTTGCATTTGTGTGTGACACTAGAGGCCAAAACCATCCTGTTTAACCTCTCCGTGTGAATACATCTGCACATTCCACATAATAAATGTAACTGTGCCGTGGTGCCTTTGAGTTGTGAGAGGATGTGACCGTTGTTTTCATGTGTACCTGAAAATACCTGCTCTATAATCCTCATGCATTAGGCAGCCTTATGAAATGGAAGGACCTAGTTTCTAACCTTGTGTTAATATGCATGTGCCTAGTCTGATTTCATTTCACAGGAATCTGTGTGTTCTTAGCTGTAACTGCTACTTAAAGGTCAGTATTTTGCTGACAATATCATAGTTATTCATTATCAGTATTCAAAATAGGATGGAAAAAAAACAGTGAATTTTTATCTGCCACAAATATATCAACCTAAAGGAACTCCATTGCTTTTGTATTTTGCAGTGATTTAGCAGACTGCATCTTGCTTTGCGAAGCATATTTAAATAAATGTTGTTACTGCAATGTTTGTCAGATGCTAAAAGGGAGAAAGAACCTTAAGGGTAGTATTTCTTTGCTGTAGTTGTGCATGCCAACCTAATTCTTTTCCTTCATGTCTCTGATATTTATGCAGTATTTAACTTGACCAACAATGTGGATTTGGAGAACACCAAAAGGAAAATGGAGATGTACCAGAAGGATAACAAAGAAGTCATTCAGAAAAATAAGATAAAACTGGTTAGTTTAACTTTTCATCTCCTTACAATTTTTATTCATTAGTGAAAGAGTTAAGGACTTTCTAAGCGGAGTATTTCGTAAAACAGTATCTTAAAATCAAATCAAAGCTAAAACATGATGTAGGTTTCCGGTTGTATTAAAAAAAGTGTAATAAACTAATATTCTGTGATACTATTATTTATTGCTATGTAAAGAGGTGAAATTGATAGCTGGAACACAATTATTCTTTATTTTGGGAAGAGCTTAAAAAAAGGGACAGACAGAAAAGTCTGCATCTAATTCATCACTGCTGCGTGCCTGCTGGCAGTGTCGTTGGACAATATCCAGGAGAGACCAAGTTCATTCCTATAGCAGGACAATCATTCCTTTCTCATCTGAAAGAAAAAAGGAATCCAGACCCAGACATTATGAAGCTCCCGAGAGAGACTTGTAAGACTGAGAGAAAGCAAAGGTCTGGTTTATGCAAAATGTAAAATAAGGGATGTTGAAACAAACTTGAAAACTTTTGTTTAAGAGCTGATAATAACAGCGGAAGGATTGTATACATTATCTGTATGCAAAACACACGGATCTTTGAAGATTTATTCATTTAAATACGGCTGAGATATAATTTTGTTCTTTAAAAATAAACTTACATGGATTTCTTTCTTAAGGAAATGTTTAATCTGCTAAATATTTTTTCAGTTTAAAAAATATACATTGCTATTGGTTCCTGCAGGAAAATGTCTGCCAAGAGTGTGACATAACAGGGGTGTGTGTCTGTGTGTGTATCCTCGCTGTCCTAAGGACTTGCTTTCAAATCAGTAGGGGTGAAGTCCTTGCTCCCATGAAGTCTGTGGCAAAACTCCCAGTGATTTCTTCGGCCCCGGCATTTCACAGGAGGAGGTTGGAATCTGAAAAATGTTTGTTTGAACCTCTTCCTTTTAAAGGCAAGGAAATTTCCCTAGGGGTCCATCTGTGATCTGTTGTCCTGTGGCCGACGCTGTGCAATATCCTATGCTCAGAGGAACATAGAGCTTGAAGACATCCTTGACCACATGTCTTATGTTACGATATGAGCAACATCCCTAAGGTCACTGTAAGAATAGCCTTGAGTCCCTCTTTGTTCATGTGTATAAGTTGTAGGCAGCCTGTGCATTATTTGTACAAGCTTATTGAGCAGCATAGGACTTCACCATCCCCACTTGGTGCAGTCCAGCGGAGTCCATATCCATCTCCTGCTCCATGTCCTTGAAACTTCTTCTCAGCCCTTCTTTGCTGCTACTTTTAGCCTCATGAGCATGTTGTTCTTTTTTACAAATGAAAATATTAAGTTATTGAACTATTTGCCTCAGAATTGTATGACTGTCAGTTCAAGATGAGACATATTTGTTGTCTTTCTTAGGGCCTTGCTGTTCCTGTGCTAACCCATGTGTTGGCTCTCTAGATTTAATGCAAGATCACATGGGGAAAAATTAAATGTATAACTTTAGATTAAAAAAAATCTTTAAAACAATATCTTCTACAGGCATAGAGTAATTTGTTGCTTCCCATTTGTTACTGTACTTCTAATTTCATATTTTAGTTTGCTCACAGAATTGAAATAGTTTTCTTTGGACTTTATGATATGACCAGGTTAAGTCTTCTTGATTTTTCCTTTCTTTGAATGTAAGGAAATACTGTTTCTGTTTCTAAACTCTTCTTCTGTATTCCCTTACGTATTTTGATTTTTGCCACAGGTTTCACCATTATTATTACTTGGGTCTCTTAATACCTTTAGTCTTGACTGAGCCCGAAGTGTGCTACAGACCTTCTCTCTCTCTCTCTCTCTGTCTTTTTTTTTTTTTTCTTTTTCAAACTGCTTTGTTTGGTCCTTCCCTTCAGAAGGAATTCAGTCTGACTTGGAGTAATTCTTCCTTTGTTCTTGTAGTCTGATCTGGCTTAGGTTTGTTTATAAATTTACTCATATCTTTTTTTTTTTTTTTTCTCAGCTGGTTTTTCAGGCTGTCTCTCGACACTTCCCTAAAAGTTTTCTTTTGTTTCAGTGCAAATTCCAGGCAGCTTGAATGATCTCAAATACCTTCAGCTCTTAAATTCTGTTGACTGAACTTGCTAGATCCCTTAATTCTCAGAAATAGCCTCAATTAGCAATTTGAGGTTTTGTAAATAGAACCTTGTTTCAGTGGGTCACTGGTTGGTGACCAACTTGATTCTCTGTTCCATATATATATATATACATATATATATATATATATACATACACACACACACACACACACATACACATTTAACTTTAGTTTCTAATATTTTTTTCTTTCCTGTCTCTGCTTCTCTTCTCTTTGAGCCCTTCTTTTCTTTAGTATGATTTTCAAGTACAGTTGCCTTAATGGTTTGTGCAATTTTGTGGTACTATATTTTTTGACCCTTGGTTACATCTCTTTAGGAGTCTGATGTAGGAACAGAGAGATGTTGCCTTATTTTACAATTGAGGTATAAGGAAAAGCCATTGCCATCATCTAACATTTAAAGAGAAAAGATCAAGGTGATTTTTTTTTTTCCTGTTGTAGAGCACAGCAAGGGAAAATCTATTTTGTACTGGCCACTAAGGGAAGGTCAAAACATTGATCGAAATGTCCCATCCGAAAATGCCCCTTAAAGGTGGAATTTACTTGCTTTCCCGTTACTTGATCTGTTGTAGGTATTCTGATAAGACACCATCTGTTCACTAAGGAGGAAAATTGTTGCTAGTAGATTTTTAATGTTTCTATTGCAGACTCGGGAGCAGGAGGAGCTGGAAGAAGCTCTGGAGGTGGAACGGCAAGAAAATCAACAAAGGCGACTGCTCATACAGAAGGAAGAACATCTACAGCAGGTTATAAAAAGGAAGAATAAACAGGCACTCTTGGATGAACTGGTGAGTGCCAAAACCAGAAGCTTTGACTGTTGCATAGCAGAGCAAACAGCAAATATGTTCAGCACTTTCACACTTGAATTGTGGAATTACCCCATCTGCTCACTTCTGTTCCCCTGTTTTGGACTGTTTATGTGTTACTGTGTTCTCATTTATCATTCCTTTTATTGCTGCAAACAACTCTGAATAGTTTGGGCAAGCCAAGGACTGGAAGGAGCCCGTTTATGGGGCCCAAAAACTGTTTCACGGACTGCACTGAATCGGTGTCCAGAATGCCCAGTGCAGCCAGAAGTCAATTCTAGGGAGCTTTTCTCAGTCTTTATTTAGAGTGAGGAGCTCACCAGAAGGAGCTGGTGTTTCATTTTTCTGTAGGCTGAAAGATTCCTTGTAAATCCCTCAAATCTGTAGCTTTGCATCCAGCAGTTTCTTCTCACATTAAAGGTAAAACAACAAAATGTTTACACTCCACACAGTAGGGAAACTACACTGCAAATTCAAACCGAATGTCTCCGAAAAAGGATTTTGATCTGGTTTCTGATGTCCTAAGATGTATTCAATCTGCTTTAAAATACACTTATTTTAGTAGAGAACAATATTGTTTACTTATGCCATAGTTAGTTTTACTGGAGACCTGCTTCACCAGAAAATAATGGTTATAAATAATCCTTAAAACGTAACCAAAATTAGGTACTTTTAATGTGATTGTAGGTGTATTGCTATTAAAATGTTCTCAATATTCTAAAAATAACAAAAAGGTGATTTTAAAGGCCGAGGAAGGAAGCTGGGAAACTTTAGGTTACCTCTCTGTTTATAAAAGGGCGCTGTCAACTTAAATTTGGACCCAAACTTGTTTTGTAATACTAAAGGTTTATAAAACCAGCATTGAAGTGTTTGTACAATGACTTATAAGGTCTCTGGAAAACCAGCGGTTGTTAAACAAATAAACATTTGCTTTGGTCTCTGAAATCCCCCTAATGCTGTGTTGCAAATCTGAAAATGAGGCTGACTGCAGATGCAGCAGGAAAGAGCATAAGCAGTAAAAAAGTAATAACTTGTTTTAAAAAATTCTTAAACCTGTGGTGGTTGGTGCTGTAGCAAAGACCCAGGGACCTGTTGGGGGGACGAGGACGGCGTCGTGGGCGGCTCAAGCTCTGAAGGCTCCTGCACAAGGAAGCAGGTGCTGCGGCCCCTGATCCTGAGCTCTTGCCCATCGCCCATTTTGCCTCCTACTCCTAAATTAGGCCGTTTCTGTATTACTGTCATGATAAATAACCTCTTTTAAATTAAAAATGACCACTTCAAAAACAACAAAAGTTTCCTGGTATAGCTGGTAGTTCCAAGTGGATTTAACATTTTGTTGGCAGAAATATATATTTATAAATTTACCTTTCAGTCTTAGATAACCAGGGTGGAGTAAAAATTTTAAAGCACTCCCCTTATTTACACTGCAAACGATCTACAGACAAATGCTTGTTATGGAGCTGCCCTTGGAGGTTGGCGTTGAGCTTGTGAAACTGTTCAGAAGCTGGAGCCCAAGTTGGCTCAGTTACTGCACCAGAAATGCAGCAGGACAGGTGATGTGAAAAGTAGGTGTCCATCATCACTGTTCTTCACAGTCATTTCACATCTCTAAAATATGAAGTCTAGAAAGGCATCTCACTGCATTAAAAACTTCAAGCTTCTTACTCTGGATGGCTATAACTGAAATACATGATCCACAGTCCAGTTTATTAAGCTCAGTTGTTTTTGGCAAGTAGCAAATATGGTTCATAGTTCAATATTTACTTGGTTCCTTGAAACAGAAGTACATGTGATATTTGAGTGTTTTATGAATAAAATCTTGCACCAGAAAACTCTCGGAATAATCCATTCTGAAGTCTTTGCCTGCTCCCAACTTTGCTTTCCTTGTAGTTGGGTAAATTAGGGGATTTCAATGTACATGTGGATAGTCAGACTAGTTTATTAGAAAATTATTTGGCCAATAATTTTCTGGCTCTCAAGAATGTAGTGTGTATATGTGTGTTTATAATCAATCTGTTGTAACCTAAGCACAAGATTTTTAAGTAGTTAATTTGCTTGGCTTTTTGTTTTATTAGTTTTATATATTTAGAAAAAAAAGTTGGCCGACTTCCCTAAAAATAAGTTGGTAAAGGAGAAAATAAATATGCTGTTGGTTGCACTTACAATAGTGCCATTGTGCAAAGCAGAGCAAGGATCATTTCCAAACGGCCTCAGGTGAAATCTAATGGGAAGCAATTTCAAACTGGTCTGAGTTCATTGGTAGAAAGAATGTGTCTTAGATAAACATCTGATCCAAGTTATACTATTTTGTATTATTCCTTCTCTGATTAAGTTCTATTTTTTTTTTAAATTTTAATAAATATAGTTGCATTGGCTGATTGGAATAAGGAGTCTGTTATATTGTCTTTAATGTGGATTCTATAAAACCAGTTGTTTGCAGGTTACTCTGATTTATGGGGCTGCAGCAGCTTTTTCCTATTACTGAAAATGATGGTTTTCAGTAAACTGTTCCTCCGTTAGAGGATAGTTAGCACTATTCAGCTCTGTTCGCGATGGCCTTTCAGATACAGTTTGCAGTTTTGAAGAATATGCAGTGTTAATATTGATTTCGTTTTAATATTCACATTTGTTACTTGTATGTTTACAGGAGAGCTCCAGTCTTCCCGCTTCCCTGCTTTTAGCTCAACATAAGGACAGGTCTACTCAGCTAGAAATGCAATTGGAAAAACCCAAAGTTGTCAAACCAGTCACATTTTCCACTGGCATCAAGATGGTAAGACTTCTTTCTTTTTTGAATGCCTTTCCAAAGACGCAGCTTTTCCTAATATAAGACTTAGAGGTTATTATTTAAACTTGACTTACTATGCAAAATAGAAATAGATGAATTTCTAATTGCTTAAATAATTGGAAAAGAACAGTCTAAGAATTTCATCATGCTGCTAGTTGGAATGTACAACATCTTTTTATTGCATGCTTATCCAAAAACAATCTGGTTTTCCCCCCCACCCTCTTGGAAAGTTGTGTAGTATTTTGATTTTTTTTTTCTTTGTTTGGTCTCCTATTTGTGTCACAATTCTGCAAGTGGAAATTTTTGGAATTTGAAGAAACGGCTGCACTCTCTTCAGACTTACTCTCACCACTGCTGCCGGTGGTGGGGAAATCTGTGAGACAGAAGCAGTTGGCACCATTTTCCAGATTAAGGATGCTATTTTCATTGTTACTGGAATCTAGGAAGCAGCAAGTATTTTGTTTCAAACGTGCTAGTTAGTGCTGCTGTGACAGCTCAAGATCCGCCAGCATTCCTGCTCTTCGTCACAACACAGCACAAGCACCCTCAGCCTCTCTGTGCAAAGGCAAATTCCCTGAGCTTTGCTTTTTTGCGAGGCAAGAAGGAGTATTTTAAATGTGGTACAGATCTTTTTTGCACCTCATTGATTTCTCATTTCCCAACACATCTTAAAAAATCTGCACATTTTAGACTCTACTTTAGAGCTGAAAATGCCAGGTGAGGTCTTGAAAATAATGCCCCTTCCTCAACAGGCAAAAAGGAAGCAAAGTAAAAACCTTTGTATCAAAGTTGTCTCCCATTAACTAATCAGTCTGGTTGTCAGGGATACCTGTACTACGTTCATTGTCCATTTTCCTCCAAGGATTGCACAACCTAATAACATTTGCAGCTTGTTTTGTTTACAAAACTGATGTCAACTTTTTTGAAGTTTTGCAGATTATTTGCTTTAGCTCCTGTGGTATAAACTGTATTTTCTTCCTTTTTCTTTTAAAAAATGTGAGCACTTGCAGGGAGGTTTATATGTGCCATGATATGCTTCCTGCGCATATATATATATAAAGAAAAAGTGTACAGAAAATGTTCAACTTTCAGTTTAAAAACAGAAAATGCTCTAAATGAAAGCCTGTATTTTTTCCACTTATCAGAATGTATTGTCAGCATTTAATACAGCTGCTGCTCTGTCCTGTGGGAGAAGAAAGAAGATACAGTTATGTATCGGGCACGGTGAGGACAGCGGAAGTCCTTTCCCATCCATTTATAAATGGATGTTAAATAGTATTATATTGACAAGAGCATTTTTAGTCTCCAGATTTGAGTAAATTTCATCCAAGAATGGTAAAAGACCTGGATGAGGAGGTCTTGAGCATTGTGCTATTTACACCTTAATGTTCAGAACTGGAGTGGGGAGGAAACTCCAGGTGACTGAAAAGGTGATAGTTATTTTATCTGTGTGCAGAAAATCTGACTACTCAGTCAGTGGAACTGGAACTTAATTAAAAACCAGCAAACAAAACCTGACTGAGCTCAGTCCTAGATTAAAAAAGAACAGTTTCAAAAAAATAGAAAAAAGTACTGTTAACAAAAAGAGTTATGGATAGGAATTTTTAAAGTTGGAGAAAAGCTGTGGGAAATAGATTGCATCAAGTTAAATAGATTTTGTACTCTGATAAAATTACAGATTCGACTGAGAAAGGAGAATGCTTGATTTACTTTGTACACGATGTTGATTTAAGAAAAAATACATGAAGATTACATTATACAATAATAACAATATCTGCTCTCCACGGTAAATGGATTAACTGGCTGACTTGCAACTTTTGTAGCTGTTGGTTATCACAGCATGGAAATATTTCTGTGGGTGTTCTGCAAGGGCACAATTCAGTGTCTGGAAGCAGATGTTGAATTTCTATGGATGACATGCAAGTTGGCAGGGGGCAGGGCAGTTTTGACAAGCTGGCCTCATGTGAATGAAATGTATTTTAATATGGCTAAATGCAAAATTATAAATAGAAGAATAAATAACAGGCTCTGCGAGGCGAATTTGGAAGTCTAGCTAGACAGGTTAACCAAGCTGACCCGTGGTCACGGCATCTGCGGAGGCCTTGGCTGAGTGAGTGATGCTGGAATAAGTAGGAAAGGACTCGATTTTGGTAATATTTGCAGGCTGGAGCGTCGTGTTGCCTGCATTTTGAATACAGAATTTGGTGAGGATGTCCATAAGAGCCATGGGTGTTTGTTCCAAGGCAGCAGTCTCTGCTTTGCTGAGCCTGTGGCCTAGGAGAAGGTCAGGGTATGACTCGCTGTATGGGAGGCACCTCCTCAAGGGGAAAATGCCAGGTCTGAACAGGGTAGCAAAAACCAGGAGCCTCAGTTAAAAAAATGGGAACTAAACACGAGCAAACAGGCTGAAGTTCACAATATTCCAATGAGTAATTGCCCTTGTTGCTAAAATCCACTGTGGGATATGGCGAAATCTCTGATTCTTGGTGTCTCCATCTCAGCAGGCCAGGGCTGCTCGTCGGAACGCTGCCAGCTGCATCCCGCTGAGCTCCAGCGGGAGCCGCCTGGGTAAATCCAGCAGTGCTCAGCGCCTGTGCACCCCTGTGGCCCACAGTCCCTGTTGCTGCATCCTGGGGCAGCAACAGGTGAATTCCCGCACCTGGGGCTGAGGTTTACCTGAAAACCTCCGGGGACTCAGGCTGCCCATTTTACACCACTGTGCTGGGAGCAGGAAGGAGAGTTGAGCTGCTCCCTGGGAGCTGGACTCCGAAGCATCTCATGGTGCAGGTCTGCCCAGATGAACCCCCTGTTGGCTCTGTGGCTTTGCAAGCCACATGGTGTTGCTGTGAAAAGTCATATTCAGGTCCTGTACTAAGGAGTTTCAGCCGAATCGTTCCATGCCATCTTCCCTTGTGCATCTTCCTTCGTTGCTCAGCCCTTTTCTGGTGGTGTCTTCCTTGATTTTGTCTCACAGGAAGGGAAGATGCCAGGATGCGTGGCTAATCCTGAGCTGGTGTTTACTAAAAGGCTTTAAGCATGTGCCAGTTGTGGTACTCCACGTGTTTTTTTTTTTTTTTTTTAATTATTATTATTTTTATTTTTCCAGCTTGAACACGTGTTTTTCCTGGGATGGTCCAGGTTGGCGATGTCCTCCAGGCCCGCTGTAATGGGCCATGCTCCTCAGTCACGTTCCTGCTTTGGGAGACAAGTGCCCTCTCGCTGCCTGGCAGCACTCAGGGAAGTTGGTTCCCTTAAGGTGTCCTGTGGGTGCCCTGGGCTCCCCGCTAGCAGTGGGAGCATCCTTCCCTAGTAAACTAGGGAAGAGCATCCCCTAGAGCACAGGGAGGACCATTAGGTTGTGAGGATCCCTCCTGGATTTCTGTTTTCTTCACTTGGATTTTGCTGCTTTTTGAGCAGGAGCAGCTTTTTCTTTGTGGTCTGGTGCAACACAGCAGCTTCCTCTTCTTGATTTATCTGCACAGATTCTATCTTCCCGCACATTAAGCATATCTTCCTGATCAGCCAGCCTCATTTACCCCTGTCAGTGGGGGAAGGGGCTTCTGACCTTCTCTGCTCGCCGTCCTCGTCAGATTAGCAAGGAGGTTTTCTGCATATTTGAGTATTTAAAACATTCTCATTAAATCTAATCTTGAATCAGTATTTCTAAAGAAATTACCATCTTAATTGTACTCCTTGCAGTAGTGCTGCAAATACTACTTCCTGCCAGTGCTCGTGCTTGAACAGATCCTGGTATCAGCCAAAAAGAGCAAAGGTGGTCAGGAATGAATAACTCTTCCAGGATTTTCAGGGCTTTCGGGGCTGTGCAAACCCGATATGATGTCTGGGCATGGGAAACACCCTTCTGTTTCCTGGTGAGCGTAGCGATTGTTTCTGCTTGGGAGATGACTTAATGGGAAGCTAGTTCTGAACAGCTCAGAATGCTTCAGGCGTGAGTGACGGTTTGCAAATGTATCAGGAATTAATTTCATTACAGTAATTCTAGCTTTCTTATTAGGTTTCTGCTGCTTCCAGGACTGCAGGAGACTCGGTGCTTGTAGCTCTGTGCTTCACGTCACCGTTACGGTTAAAAGCACTTCGGCTCGGATCCAGGTCCTCGGAAGTGCTGACGTATCCGTCTTCGTTTCCTTGGAAGCTGGGCATGTGCAAACCTAGGAGTGTGGGATCCAGCTCTTTGCATGTTTTTTATAAAACATGAGTGCCACAGACTGGCTTGAGTGAATGCGACCTTAGTGATGTTTCAGGCCACGTGGCCTGTGCCTTTTTCCCGTTGCTTCCAGGTTTGTGTTTCTTTCCTCCCTTCCTTTCCTCTTCCCAGGAGACTGCCCCACCAGTGGTGGTATTCTTGAGTAATTTCATGTAGTTTAAAAACTCAATTACCTTTAATAAGATTACCAAATGGGCGAGAGAGGAACACAGATATTCTCTGGCCTGCAGCCACGTGAGAAAGCATTTCTTTTCCATTTCATACCCAAACACCTCAGAGGTGATAGAACGCACCATTGATCATTCAACATTTTTGTTTTCATTACTCAATAGTGGGGCAAGTATTTATTTTTAGACATATTGGTAGACACTGAGATGAAGGGTTGGTTGTGCTGTGTTTCCGTCCGCTTAGTATCGTGACCAGGATGGTCACCACTGCTTGGGAATGTGCAGCTTAAATAGGAAAGGGAACCAGATGCAAAAAGGGGATGCAACTTGCCCAGGGTTAGACAGCAGACCAGTGGCAGAAGGAGGAATAGGAATTAGAGCTACTAAAATTTTAACCTTCAATTTCTACTTCTATCTAAATCACAGCAGTGGTATTAACCATAGTTTTATATGTGTCTGAATATTACCAGGATTTTATTCCAGCTGTTGCTAGTAGGAAACTATAGCAGTTCCGAGCTGGCGAGGGCAGCGCGAAGTCTGCAGCAGCAGTTTGCAGGAGGAGCAGTCAAATCAGGATTTCACAGGAATGAATGTGCCGGATGCAGGATGCCCAGGACACCTCAGGAATGCAACTTGCTGCTAAGCTGAGCATATCAAGTGTGAGGGAAGAGATTTCTTGCAGTGCTACACTTGCATTATTATTCTAATGAGAAATAACATTCTTGTTTTACATTTTGTGGAACAGTCTGTGTTAAAACGTTGACCTCATCGGCTCAAGTTAAATGAACTATTCTTCATTATTGCCTTTTCCTACGGTATTGCTTCCTGTGCAAACAAATGTTCAACGGCTGCTCCTGTTTTTCAGGCTGTTTCTTTTATAGCTCATGGAGCAATTATCCAAAATCCTGTTCCACATGTAAAAAGAAGTCTCTCTCAATACTTTTTTAATCAGTTGTGCTCCTTCAGAGTTGCTTAGACATATGCCAGGTACTGAGAGGTAAGTGAGGTCTATCTAGCACTACTGCTATTCAGCCTCTAATCTGCAGCTCCAGAGAGTGCTTTGCCATCCCGGCTGTGTGACAAGAAGCTGTTTCAGCCTTCCAGCCTGACTTTACCACTTCTTGCTGCTCTGTTTTTTTAGGAACTGCTCTTGGTATTTGCTTAAAGTTTATATTTAAAAAAAAAAAAGGCATGAATTGAGCTGATTTCCTTCCTGCCCTGTTGGCTCAGCTGGTCTGTCTTTGGGCAGAAGCAGTTCAGATGGAATCGATTTCTTTGAGATTCGTGCCAGTTGGAGTTTAACTGGTATTTTGTGTTTAATCTTCATTCTGTGCGTGGTATGCACTTTTTTTTTCTTTCTTTTTTCTTAGCTGGTGAAATAGTTCCCCCTTCACAACATTTCCTAGGTTAGAGTACGCTCTAAGGAAGGTAACGTACACACTTCTTGGCCCTTGTTTAAGCGCAGGACACAATCAAGGATGGAGTCAAGAAAGGAAAAAGACAAGAAAGGAAAAACAGAGACAACAAACAAACAAAAAAATGCTTTAAAAAAAACCACAATGTGACTACTGAGTCTTGCCCATCTCTTGACTACAATGGTGCGTAGATACATAATGCATACACATAATGTAAGGGACACCAAAAATGCTGAATGATGGAATTCAGTTTAGGGCTATATAACCTGACCTATTTTAGTACAGCTGTGGAGCGTCCTGTGACCCTCACACAGCACGTGCAAGTGGAAGACCTCCAGATCTTCCCCCGTTACGCATCGATCTGAGGGGACTTTGGGTTGCACTTAGAGCAGACAGTGAAATTCCGGTTGCCAGTAGTCTCTATCTGCAAGTTAGTGAGTTCTCCTCTTTCCTCACTCTTAACTCTGAGCAGTCTTCCCCCTAATTAATTACCTGCAATTCTGCTAATCCACTGGAGGGGAGGGAAGTTGGAAGAGGCTGGGAATGTCTTGGTTTCTCTCCTCTCTGCAGCCCATCCTGGGGAGCTTTCTGCCTGCCTCTGCCACCGCGCTGCAGTTTCTGTGGTCTGAAAGCACTGTTTGATGTGTGTGTATCTGCTTTCAGTGCCCAAAGGAGTCTCTGGGCTGCTCTAGGTTTCTTTGTAGATTCCTGGAGCAAAAGCACTTTCTAAGAAGGCAACTTCTCTCATCTGAGAGATTAGGTTAATTTGCCATTATGGATTTGACATCTGTCTATGTTTACAAGGCATATCTCATTACATGGGAATATTGCATCTGTTTTCTTTAATACTCACTGCTTCTAGGCTTCAGGTGACTTTGAACAGTGTTTTCTTGTGCAGCTCTCAACTGGTTTGTCATAGAAAAATGAGCATATATGCAAATATAAGGACTGGTTGCCTTGTTAATGCTGCGACTTTCCTCTTAGCCCTCAACCCCTAACAAATAGTGTGTCAGACACTTCTTTTCTGTATCACCCTCTTCCAGAGGGAACCTAGATGTGCAGGTGAGAAGGGAAGTCACACAGGGGGTTTTGACAGGTTTGTGCTAGGGGTTCTGACAGGGGGTCTAGTCAGATTTGTGCTTTTCTTTGGTGCCTTGTAAAAATATTGGATGTTACTTTAGGTTTGAACTTGTCATTGTTAACTTTTTGAATTTATTTTTTTGGACCAAACATTGCATTGATCTGGTGAGAAGGGTATCTAGTTTGAAAAGCAAGAAAAGAAAAGAAAAAAAAATGTGATTGCTAGATCTCCACTTTGTCCTAACTTACAGTAGCGAAAGAGAATTCTAACATATAGATGTATATATGATCTAAGAAACACCAAAAATGGTGGATGACAGAATTCAGCTTAGGACTAAAATACCAGATCTGAATTATTTTAACGCAGATCTGGAGTGTCCTGTGTTTCACACAGAGCTCATTTAAATCTTGTAGTAATATTTATAGAATACGTTGGTGGCTTTTGAAAAGCATGTGGGAGTATGATTAGCAGTAGTAAATAGATTTGTTTTAGTAAATCTCTAGTCCTCGATTTAAATAAAGAGGTTTTGTTAAGATTCAAGCACACACATGCCTGGCTGTGCTCAGATGTTTTGAACTCTGTTTTTGAAGTGTTTGCCAGATACACTTTATTTAAAAGCGATCCATCCTCAGAACGCTTCCTGTGCACTCCAGCCCACAGACTGAAGTCTAAAACATTTAATTGGTCCTGGGCTCAATGTGTAATTACTAATATGTTGAAGTGCCTAAACACTAAGCACTTTATGTTGACTTAATGAATTTTTTCCCTAACGTAGGTGAGAAATGCTTTAAAACACACAAAGAAAAGACACTGTTTGCCATTTCCTCTCCCTGTGTCTTATGTGGTGCTAACCTTGGAAAAGGAGACTGGGTTTGGAAAAAGCACTTTGCAGTCTCCCCATATCTCTCTGCAGGATTTCCTGGTGGGAATGCCTTAGGAAAGATGCTGCAGTCAGGATTAAACAGTTTGGTGGGCAGACATAATCAGAGACGCTTGACCTGACTCTGTTTCATGGTTGGGCTCTTTCACTCTGCTCTGTTAGAATAAATATTTGTACATTCACTTTAAGGCTCCTTTACATGGCCGAAGCAGCACATGATTATATACACATTTTAGAATAAATAAGAATTTGGCCCTTAAGTTTGCACAGCTGTAATGGCTGGAATTCACTAAATGAAATAGTGATAACACTGTTAGTTGTGTAGGGGGTGGACGCAAGACAAACACATTTGTTAGTAGTCAGTGGCTCTAGTTAGCAGTGGGGCGAATCTGTCCTGTTTTTATTTGTCACTTTTCGGAATGGAACTATTTGTCTTTTCCTGCTTTTGATTTTTGGAGCTGCCCAAGGACTTCCTGCTCCATACTGGAACAGGGATGGGGAAAAGAGTAACAAGAACTGGGCTTTACATCCTAATGCAATGTACATCCTAGGCAGAAGCAGGACCTGCCAGCATAGCTGCTGTAGCACAAAGACACACTGTAATCGATCTGAGGAAAATGCCATTTAAATCGGCCCGAGATCTTCCTATTTCTGAGTCTTATAACCCTGAATATACTCTTGCTTGAGTAGGTGTTAGTGTGAGCAATAAGGAGAGATCTGACTGAAAGAAAGAAGGTGACTGGGAGGAGAGTCCAAAAAAACAGCTGGCAGGGAAATAAAGAATAATAATAATAAAAAAATCTCAATCATTGTTTGTTTTGGAAAGATCATGCTTTAAGCACATGGAAATACTTTACACATTTGAGAAGTGCTGACTTCCTACATGCCTTGTGAAGGAACAGCAAATCATTCATATAATGTAAACACATTTATAGATTGTTCCAATATAACTTTTTCTGTGCTGCTGTTTTTTAGAAACAAGATTTTAGTGCATGTATCCTCTTCTGATGCACTGCTTTGTCCCAGAGCTGCATACTTCGTGGGTGTTAAATATTAATATTTGTGCTAAGCTCACAGTGGAAAGTTGAATCATGTTTTAATGCGAAAAATTGTTAAATATTACTGTACTATTTAAAAGTAAAACATACCAGAAAGTAGCAGTAAGGTGGAAGAAAAATGAATGCCTTCTCCAAATATATTAATATAGCCTGTCTCATAATCATCTTGATAGAGATGGTATAAAAAGGCTGAGAAATGATACGATTTCTGTGTAGGGGCTGAATTTGAAGTTGGGGAAGAAAAAGGAATAAAAGAGGAAACTGTGGTGCCAAAATTGCAGTAGGTATTTGTGGAATCGGATAATCACAGGGCTGCAAGGAGTTTCCAGAGGTCACCCAGGCCTTTCCCCTCCTCCTCGGATCACTAGGGCTTAAGCCGTTCCTGACAAATTCTTGTCTAACCAGTTCTTAAAGACCTCTCAGATGGAGCCTCCATGGTCTCCCCGGGCAGTCTGCCTTAGCTCTTCCTTGTCCTTGCTGTTTTCCTTCTTACATTTTTAATATCTTAGATATTAGGGGAAACTATATATTTCCTTGATGCAACAAGAGTTCATTAGTTTTGGGTCTGTCTACACAGACACAGGAATCAGGCTGTTCTTTTTCTCTTTATGTACTTGAAGCTGACTACCTAGGCGGAACTTCAGTAAACTAAATATTTTAGAATTTTGTTCTTAAAAATTAGACATCTTAATTGCTCCTGAAACAATAAATTAATTGCTTTCTTCTGAAAAGTCTTTTGACAGTCTGTCAGTCTGTCTCCTCTCCAGAGAGCAGCTATGAAATATATGTCTCAGCTGATAAAAGGGTTCTTGAGAATCAGAGATTAATATTCATTTAAAGAGAATAGTAAAAGCATTTAAAGAATTGCAAGAACAATGGAAGGTTTGGAGCCATTTAGCCGAGCCAAACTAATAAATTTGGGTATGGGCATAGAAGAAGGCCTGTTTCCTCTAAAATCTAATTTTCTTACAATTGGCCTGCATTGACGAGAACACTACTTCTGTTTCTTTACATCATTTCTGCTGCTGATTAGAGTATCCTTGATCGTCCTGCCCCGTTTGCCTGGAGGATTCCTCTGAGGCAGCTCCTGGGGCGGCTGTGGCTGCTCTGGGGACTTGCCTGGTAGGCACACGTGTGCCAGCACATCCAGGGACCAGATTTATTCCTGGTTATTCCATTTCTCAGGACCTTGATACTTCAAATATCCCCTATTGTTGCACAGTCCGTGCACGTTGCTGCACAGGTAAAAGATCTCCTGTTGTCTCTCTCTCTGTTGTCTTCTTTGCCTCTTCTCAGGGTTGTCTCCAGGCAGGTTTTGATAAGTGCAACCTTAAGTAGGGGTGTATGAACATTCAGGACTGCTGCTCCCCACAGCATCTTCCCTTTTGCTTTGATCTCTGTTGTAAGATCTACCAGCCTTGCTCATGTATTAATCTCTGTAAAGTAGAAATCTTCATCACGTTGACTGCGCGCGGGCATGGGCTCCTCACCTCACCCGAGCTTGTGCCCCAGCGAGCATCAGTGACAGGAAAGTGTTTGCTACATGCGTCCAGAGAGTCCACCTTGGAGTTTGAAAATACCACATTTGTAAGTTAAAAGTACATTTTAAAAACAGATGTATTTCAAAGGAGTCTTTAGGAGCCTTTGTTTTCAATAGTCAATATTCGTCCAAGATGCCTTCATTTTGTGCTAGGGTACGTTGCAGCAAAAGATATTTTGGATCAAAGAGACAATGTTCTGCACCAAGGAGACTTCAGTAATAACTTTCCTGAAGAATGTTTGTTCAGGTGCGGAGGGTGGGAGAAGGGAATATTGTTTTAGGCAATTGGCGTTGGACATCAAAAGGTGAATTTCCCCGTATATACCTAGTCTGTATTCAGTGTGTCAGTCGAGGTGTCTCTGGAAAGGAGAACTGACAGCGTTGGCCTCTTATGAAAGAGAAGTTATCCTCAGGAAGGAGCGCCTTGGTCTCGGAAAATCTGGCACATCTTTGTTCCTGTTAACCTTTTTTTTTTTTTTTTTTCAGAGGAGAAACCTGGATATGGAAAGTATCAAAGCAGAGAATTAACTATTTTAATTTATTGTTCTGTTTTCCCTAAAATTAGTTGCTACACAGGTAACTCTATATTTTGGGGGAAATAGGAGATTGTGGTATAATTTGTGACATGCATTATGTTTCCCGCAGGATATGAGGCAGAGCAGTGTAATCCTATGAGCCTTGCAAAGAAGGCAATGGATAAGCACAGCAACATGTATTTTTTGCAGTCTCTATTTTAAAAAATACTAGATGCTTAAGAATATTGTGGATACAAAGAAACCTACTTTGACTAGCTTAAATGCATGGAGGGTAATGGTATGGAAAGGAAATGGAAGGACAAAGAGCACATGTGGAACAATCTATCCAAATAAGCTGGAGAGAGGCCAGGAAACTGGAACGAGCAATATTTGCAGTGATTAGTAGAAAACGAAATGATGGTTTGTGCAAGAGCAGCGATACCCGTATTATTCTGGGGCAGTGAAGTAGATCATGGAGGAGGAAGAATGGCACTTGTAAAGGTGGTGCAGGTGAAATTATTGGAGGGGGCCAATGCATGTGGCTAGTATAGAGGAAAAGCCACCTATATCTGAGCTGACGTATAGAGGTCTGGCCTGTAATGCTGCCCTGCAATGGGCCCTCCCCGTTCAGAGGAGCTGGGCTTGGTTGAACGGACTTCGAGTGAATGAGCCGGGTTTTGGTCTAGTGAGCGGGGCCTAGGGACGTGCGCCTAGGGAGTAAAGAAAACTCCCCAAAAAGGAGCACAACCAGGAAACAAACAAACAAACAAACAAACCCAACTAAAATCTAAGAACAAAACCAAAAAATGTGCTGCTCTGGACATCTTTTATAAGCAAAATCTCTTTCTGCAGCTCTGGAACCATGAAAGCACGTCGTGGACCTGGGAAAGATGAGTGGAAAAGAGTGGGTAAAGCATTTGGCATGGAAATAGAGCACAGCAGGGGGAAAGAAGAGCAAGTACTGGGAAAAGGGGAAAGAAATCTGGATTTGAGGGTAAACGGTGCATAAACTTCCCGGCAGTGCCTCTTCCGTGTGGGTTAGCTGAGGCTGTAGCGAGCGGGGAGGGGAGCTGTACCTGGCAGAGGCCGTGGGCAGCGTGCGGGTGACGGCGCGGAACAGCCGGTCCTCATTTCCCCTGTTGGAGGTATGAACAGGCACGGCCGACTGTCGGGGACAGCTGGCACCGCGGGACGGGGGCTTTGCAGGGGCTTTCGGAGGTTTACGTGAGGGAACAGCGGTCTCAATCCCAGCGTTTCGATTCGGCTCGATATCGAGTGCTTATCAGATAAAGCTGATTTGAACAGTTTTGGAGCCGTGCAACTTCATCTGGGTGTTTTTTTGTTTTGCTCTCCCACCCAACCCCCTTCCCTACCAGGACAAATTTTTTTTGATGGATCAATTAGGAAACGCTAAGGAATGCGGATAATGCGGATAACGCGGATGATATGGTTACTGCGCTGGCCATTCTGACAGATTCACTGAATTTATAAAATCTGCCTGTTTCCCAGTTCTTTTATACTTTCTTTTTTTCTTTTCCGATTCCATGATTTTGAATCATTTTTCCAGTTTGCCTAAAGGCATGCAAAAATAATAAGCCAAGGCCAGGGAAATTACCTCTGTAGGTCCTTTCTTAATACTCAGAAACCTAATTAAAAGCCAGTAAACGTTGTCATTCATCATTTTGCTCGAGGAGTGCCTTTCGTGTGGAGACAGTCTAATATCCTGCAGCAACTTCGTGGCATTACAAAAATAATTAATGGGCCCTTTTACGGCCCTGTATGTTGCTACAACGTGGAATAATACTTCACTGTTGTAAGTGAATGGTGTGCTAGGAAACGCTAATCCCCGGTGGATAGTAACAGGAAGTAGGAATATTACTTATTAATGGCAATATAGAGCACCTTAGCACACATGCATTTTCTGGGCATGCCTTTCTTTTTGGAAAGGGCGCTGAATTGCAGAGAGCTGGTGACAAGTCAGAAAGGCTGGTGCTTTTAGGAAGATGGGTTTATTTAAAAGAAGTTGTGAAAGATAGAAATTTAGCTGCCTGTGCAGGGTGCCTGTTGTGCAATAATGCCCCTTCGTTCCCCTTTCATAATAAATCTCAGTCGAGTATTCATCTGAAGGGCTGCGTGCCAAAAAGAACAGGTTTGACTTGTCTGCGAGGATTTACACCCCAGGAAAATGCACAACTGCTTGGGGAGAGGTCGTTGTGAAGGGCACCGGGCCTGGCCGCGCTGCTGCATGAGGGTGACCTGCCCCAAGAGTGTCCCCGGAGAAAGCAAGATTGAAAACCACACATGAAAGGTAGCAAGACACAGGAACGGGTAAAACGTAGGGCTTCAAAGTGTGCATGCTGTTTTGCAAGAAAAAGGGGAAAAAAGTAGTTGTCTCTTTTTTACCCCATAAATTTGCATTTTGCACCCCCTGCTTAAATGCAAGTGCAAAAGTTTTCTCAATTCCTGGCAAATAACAGCAGGATAAATTGAGTCGTACAGCAACTTGAGTCATATAATATGAACACTCATAAACCATTAACCATCTCCTCCAAATAGTCTATCCTATTAGACATCGAAGGTCTAGAATTTTAAAACTTAAAAATAAGCAAGTAGATAAATAAAAATAAAGGAAAAAAAGCCCACCTCAGGCCTGAGGTTGACCATAGGGTCACTATGTCTTTAAATAAAAGACGATGATCTTTTCGAATGGCAGCCGGCCGCTGGTGGGGTTTAGAGCGGAGATTAATTAGTAAACTTTGGAATGCGCTGCAGCAAATGCAGCTGATTGGCAATAGCATGTGGGGCAGCAACTGGTGGAAAGCGAGTGCTCCTGACCTGCCGAGCTATTTCCAAAAAGACTTAGGGGCTCTGTGATGTGCTGGGCTTTAAATGGCACCGCGCTGAATGCATCACATCAAGGGTTTTCTGTTTACGCGGATTAGTAAGTATATGGATTAAAGAGGGTGTATTTTTTTTAAAGGAAAGCCTTAAGTGATATATTGCAAGGTGAATTTTCTTTAACAGCTCTCATGCAATTAGCTGCACCCTGTGGGTAAGCAGGGCCGTGCCTGAACATCTCTTTGCAGAGGGGTTGTGGTTTATCTGCGTTGCGTTTTGCAGTTCTGTTGTTATGCAGACTAATGTCACTAAAGACACTAATTGCGATTAATTGCAATTAATTGCAATAAACCGTTTCGTAAATTTGTGATCCACTCTTAAAATGGTGCTAGTTACTGAGAGGTTTTGTCATTCGATTTATAATTGTTTACTTTCTCCTTGTGATGTTTTAAAGACTTGATTGGGGAAATTTGGAAACTTCTTTGCAAATCGGCTTTCTAAGAATGCTTGAACTATTCGGTGCAAGTAATAGCCCCCATTATACATAGTCCCTAGAGGAGCTGTCTTCGCAACTTGTGAAAGGCAAAGCAGGATTGGGGAGCAAATACTAAAATTAAGATGATTTATGTACCAAATTACAGCCCTTGAGAGAATACTTGGAAACACTATATACTTCTTAAAAACTCCATTTATTTCATTGCTCTCTTGATACCCAGCTCCAGTTAAAGAAAAATAACAACAGCAAAACCGAGTGTCCATTTAAAGTGATATGCAAATTCTCACGGATGCTGGTGCGTGTTTGTGTCCAAAGCAGCGCGCGCAGTTTGAGCGCTCCGGTGACTGGGATGATCCCGTTTCCCCGCAAGGCGCCACGACCGCCGGCTCATCCCTGTGCGTGCCTTGGAGCCGGTGTACTCCTTGCCACTGTCTGCACGGGCCTCATCCAAGCGAAGCAGTCGCTGCTGCTACTGCCTTGGGTGTTTTGGAGATGCCAGCCTTTGAGCCGGGTGGTTTCCTACGCGCCGGGCTCCCCGGTTCCAAACCCCATCCAAGCGCCGTGGCGGATGGATCCCCTTCCTGCAGGCGGCTGTGGTGCCTAGGGGTGAGCAGAGTCCGTGTAAACTTTGCAGACTCGGGACATCTCGGGGGTTTGTGCACCTATTTGTGCTGAATTCCCATAGCTGATTATTCATCTGCAACTGTGTGTATGTATTATATACAATAACCACCCACGCACCCAAAAAGCTGCTCGCTGAAAATGCCATGTCCGAGCTCTCTAATTATTGGCACTCGGTTATTTGTTCCTACCCCTGCTGTGTACATGTACAATAGAGGCACCCGGGTGCAATACAGAGCATTTTAAGTTGCTAAAACCAAGCTGTGGCCCTTGATGGGAGCAAGCACAGGTGCCCTACGCACTGCGTTATTCTGGCTGGGCTGCTCCTTTGCTCCGAGTCACCAGGCCTTTGGGTTAGAGCGGTTTTTATATCACTCAGGGGTAGCCTTTTATTATGGGTTGATTATTATCTATTATTGGTAAAGTGACTGTGTAACCTATAGCAAAAGGTGCCCTTAGGCCCAGGCAGTGCTTTGCTGCTGCACATCCGTGCTTGGCCCCACCACGGATGCTCCTACTGCAGGGCCATGGAAAGGGGATGGGGAGAGGAGGTTTCTGCCACGCTGCGTTTTACCTCCGAGCTGGGATTAACAGGTAACCGAAGGCAAAACCAAATTGTCCTCAATTTATGCCTGCTTGAGTAAAGTTTACATCCAAGGCTTAGGGTAAAACTATTTGGGTTTGTGGTGCTTTAAACTGTTTGGATTTTTCTGGTAGCTTTCAGAGACAGCCCTGCTTTCTTTTGCTGAAAATATCATTTTCTTGAGATTTATACATCATGTCTTCATTTTTTCTCTTTGCCAAAACTTGGGGAATTCGGAAAAAAAAAATAGCCCCCCCAGTCTATGAAGCCAAATATACTAAAAGCTGTTTGAACGGCTCGTCGTGGTGCAATAGGATTAATATGATTTTTAGTGCAGCAGCAAAGCTTGACAAGGGGAGTGGGGGGTGACACCAACATCTTCCCCTCCTCAAATTCTTAGCACTTGAGAAAGACAGCAAAACCCATTATTATCTATA